>JAAGNO010010108.1:53846-87057 GCA_033439905.1 Ceryle rudis | reverse complement strand
GTCTCCCTGGAGCCTTCTTTTCTCCAGGCTGAACAATCCCAGCTCCCTCAGCCTGTCCTCGTAGGAGAGGTGCCTCAGCCCCCTGATCATCTTTGTGGCCTCCTCTGGACCCGCTCCATTGTCGATGTCACTGATAAAAATGTTAAACAAGACAGGCCTCTGTATGGACCCCTGAGGGACATCACTTGTCACTGCTCTCCATCTGGACTTTGAAGCAGAGTATAGTTGGCTTAAGCTTTAAACATACCTGTCTTTTAAAATTATCCTCATACCCTTTCCCACGTTTTCCTTCTACTCAGCCATTGGGACCAGAAAAGCTATCGTGAGTAGTTGGCTTCATTTATTTTGCTCCAGAAGTAGCAGGTAGTGATAAGAAATTTTTGTTTTGGCCAAGCCCTTTTTCAGGGTCTGTGGTATGAGTCCTGTCTCTTAACTGGTCTTTTGAATTTTGAAGCGAGCATGAAAGGGAGGTAACCATGGACTGTGTTATTGCTGCTCCTGGAGAACTGGAAATGAACCAGGACGCCAAAGGAAGCTACTCATGTCACGTAGCTTCTTCTGCTCCACAATCCAAGGGGCAGCAGAAGAGGACTGTGGCTGTTTATCACACATTTGTGATAAACATTTGTTCTCTGTTTTATGTTCATGTCACAATCATAGTGGCTGGAAGTCTTTCAGACCTCCCAGTCTTTTGCAGTAGTGCATCAATAAATCTTGTTTATTAGTAACCTTTGCTTGGAGACCACCTGGTGACAAACCATCCCTTTATAGATCACGTGTCTAGAGCTTTCTGCCCTAGTGTTTTGCTGTAGCTCTGCCCAGCCACTAGATACTGGGCAGTTTATTCCCTTGTGTTCTTGACTGTTATCTCCTGATAACAGATTTTTTCCTTCTGGGAAATCTTTTACTCCTGCTGTGATTTTTATTTAGGTTATCTTCATCCACCCCCTGCTCTCCACCAGCCTAGCTCATAACGTGGGCCAGATTCATGAAGTGGATTGATGTGCATATAAGCCTGTCTTTTACCACTTTCTCCTCCTCTGTAGGAATTCACCGGTTAGATGAATTAACTGTGCACTTAGAAGACAAAATTTTCTGCCACTTCTGGAAACAACTGCTTTATTCCAGGTGTGTGTATGGTCTTTTCTGTGTTGACAAAAGGCTCTCCTTTCTTGTGCAGATGGAACCAGTAAGGGAGAGTCTGCATCCTGAAAAGTACATGGAATTTGTTTGCAAGAGCTAATATAAGAGAGAAATGTGGCAGTGTAATGATTGCTTCACCGGGGAAAATAACACAGGTGGAGATTAGAAATCTGAGCAGACAAATGGGAGAAAGTTTTAATAAAGAAAAGGGGAAATTAATGAGAAAGAAATGGGTTATGAGACATTAGAAAGTAGAGCAAAAGTATGCAGTGAAACACATAAGTAGATTTTTGAATGCTTTAACAGCATTTATCACACTTTTGTCCATTTTTGGATGCTGAGCTTCTGGTTTATTCCCCGTTTTTATAGACAAACCTTTGCTAAAATTTAAGCTTTACTGGTGGGATGATTAAAAAGAAGCAAACAACAACAAAAAAGACACAGGTTCAGAGAGGAAAAGGTGAACACGGAGAGAAATTGTAGACCAAGGCAATTTGCAGTAACAAAGGTGGAAGCAGCAGAAGCAGTCTTTGTGTGATGTGATGTCATCAGACATTCTAGTAACACTTGGATTTTTGCAAATCTGTCGACATCCCTGTTTCATCATGTAGAGGTACTGTATGTTATTTTTCAGCGGTCACTGGCATTAGGGATGATATTTCTTATTCAGTTAGTATGATGAACTTTCAGCATATAAATCTGTTTCCTAAAGATTTTCAGCATGCCCAAGAAAGGGGAGAAGATGGAGGAATGAGTGGGAGCACCTTGGGCTTTCTCCTGTTCTTTTTACTATATCTTTCATCCCGTTCTCATGAACCATTATGAGTGATGGTGCTGATTTATGTCCTATTTCTGCACTCCTTGGTGTCAGCCTGGCAATTTTAGGTGGATTTAGTATCTCATAATGTATACCTCTGTGATGATAACACCTCCATGGCCTAAGAGTGAGGACTGTGACAAAGTGTCTTTCTCTGAGCCATTCTCTTAATCCTATGAATGAATGAAGGAACAGAGCTTTCCTGTAGACCTACCTTGCTAACATAGCCTTAATTCTCATTACAGATGTTATTTTCAAGCTTTTTTTTAGGTGATTGTACTGCTTCTCAGTACTCATTGTTAAGGTTCTCTTTAGTACAGTATGTCTCCAAACTATAGTACTGCGCTGCCAGGCTTGCCAGGATTTTCAGTCTTCTAGCTGAAGTGACAAGATATTTCTCTCCCTCTCTCATGGAGCAGGCTTAAACTTGATCTAAAGGGAAATAATTCAGCACATCAGGTTGGCATCACTTTTCTTTGTGTTGCACCTTTTACCTTGATGGGGCGGAAAAAACAGGTTCTGTTTTGTATCCTCCAGGGACTCTCACATAAAAAAGTATTTCTCCTTACTGGGCTGTGCAGAGCTTATAGCCAGACATTTGGTGATCGTGGCATCTCTCAGCTGAACTGGTATTTTGAATGTAATAAAGGTGTTTATTTTGTGTTATACAGCATAGTTCATTCTGTATATGTTTCCGGCTTGTAGGTTAAACTTGCTTCCACTGCCAGGGTATGCTGTGGCTTGTAAGATAGCCTGTGGCATAAATGTCACTCACTTTATGCTGCACATGCATTCTTAAGAGAAGTATATTGAGATGAGTGTCTCTAATTGCATCCTGAAGAGAACCTTAATTCTCATGAATTAGTGACAGTCATGTCAGGAGTTTTTTTACTGAATTTATTTTCTTTTACATTTTACTGGAAAAGCCATGTTTATTGGCTTTAGAGTCGTCTCTGACAGAGCAGAGGAAGAGAAAAAACATATGTCATCTGTCAAATGATAAAGTCTCATATGCATTCCACTGTTATGACAACTTGCACTTTTCTGGTCCATTAAAGGAGGCTGTTTTAACTCAGTGGTTACGGCTCCTCAGTTCCTTTTATTTAAAAATATTAACAGACTTTCTGATGCTGAAATTGTGGGGGGGTTGTAAATGCAGTGATAGCAAAGAAAGATTTTATTTAAAGCTCATAAAGCAAACCTAGATGTACCAGAAATTAAGGAATTACAGAGCAATAAACCTGTGGGGTTTTAGGAAATATTTAAAGGTCTAGTATATTTAAGAAGGATTAATGGGTTTTGAGGAATTTATAAAGTGCTTAGTATATTTGAGAGAAGTTGTTCATTCTCACTTGAAATGCATACTCCCAAGAAGTACTTGCAGAATGAGAGAGTTGTAAAAAAGACATTTGAACATTCATCTTTTCCTATTTCTTCTCTGCTTTCTACAAAAGAAAAAGGAGAACCAAGAGCACAGAAAGGGATGAAGGATACATTCCTGCTGTGAGGGATGGGGATTTAGAGGCTGTAATCTGTCACTGAGCCACTGAGCAGGTAGCAGCGTTTGTTGTAGAGTGTGTTTTTCTTCCTTTTCTTTCCCTGAATGTTGAAACCAAGAGCTAAAAGGACAGTTCTTGCTCTGATGGTTTTGTTTCTGGATCATTTAGTTGACACTGCAATTAACTGAAACCAGAAACGAAGCCAGCAAACTAGCTCCACATAAATTATAAAGAGCTCTAAAATTCAACTCATCTAAGTTCACAACAAATACCTCTTTTGCTCTCCAGAAGCCATTCAGTAGATCCTCAGTCGATTATAATAGCATTGTGGCTATAAAATCACTTTTCATGGCTATGCACAACTTTTTTTGCAATCTACTAATATGTGGCTTTAGAAGTATGATGGTCTGGGCTCAGAGACTGGTAAATGTCTCTTTGAATCTGTGCAGTAGCCTGCTGACTGGAGTTCTGAGCTGGTTGCATGAAGGGAGAAAAATGAAAACAAAATACATTACCTTAATCATTTTTAAGTGACCTTAAATGACTAGGATTTCTACATATCCTTTTGCTTAAGAATTCCAATTATGGTGCCTTTCTAGCTTTTTAACAGTAGGAAACCCATTCTGTTTAATAATTGAAATGTTAACAAAAATGAGGGTCTGTTCCTTGATGCAGTTCTTTCAGTTCCAGCACCCAACACCAAATGGATGCTTTGTAGATCTAAGAAGCTCTGATCCTGAAAATGCATGGATATGAGAAATGGGAGGTGGAAGACTTCTACTTTTGCTGCTCGTAGTTTGTAGTTACTCTTGAATGTGGCAAGTGTTAAATTTTCAGTGTCCAGCACCTGCAAAAACCACATCTCTGGAGGTAATTCCCATCTGCCCATGTGCTGAACCTGCCTACAGCTGTTTGCTGTCTAAACCCACCACTTAGAGAACATAGGAAACATCAAAACATGAAGAACATTGACATGGAAACGTTTGGCTTTTAATTGTGAACTAAAAATTATGTGAAAGTTTGAGAACAAACCCATTTTTTTTTAAATTACTGCAGAAAATGACCGTTTTTCCTGGTTCTCAGGGAGGTCTTTTAATTGATATCAGCAAGCTGGGTCTGGGAGGAGTGAAAGTTGGAGGCCTTGTGTGTGGCTAAGTCTGAAACTGTCTGCACACTTTGGTCTATACCCATGATGAGAAAAGAGACATGCATGGTAAAGGTATTGTTAGAGAAATTAGATATATCCCTAGCTTCAGGTTAGTTGAAGAGGACTAGATATTAAAATAGTCTTAATCACGTGCTTTATATTACCTCTATTAAAATATTAGCTACAACACTACACAGAGCATCAGTGGCAAAGAGTCCTTGAGTACCTTTGGCCACTAAGTTTGTAGAGTTTTATGCAGCATAATGAATAAACATTCAATTAAGTGTCCAGCAAGTGTTTGTTTATAGCCACTGACCTTCTGGAGTAATGGTTGTGAACTCCTTTTTTTAGAGGAAAGGCATTCCAACTCAGAAGTGTAGTGGTTTTGCTGGTGTTTACCCTTCTACAAAGAGCTGAATTCAGCAGATGTGTTATAATACACTGGAGCAAATGATTTATAATTTGTACATGGCTAGCTATGCTATGGCCTGTCTGTTAATTTATCAAATATTAATGTCAGTTTATCATCCGTACAGATTTTCACAAAACTGCTAGGTCAGCAGAAGGCTTAGTCTCTCCTGCAAGGTTATAAAACACTGGGAAATACATGAGTTAGGAATCTCTTTAAGTTCAAGCTTACTATGCAAATGGATTGACACACTGCAGAATGAGCCTTTTTATTTTACTTCACTGCTCAATTTGTTCTCAAAACAAACTTCTAATTACATGCTGAAAAAAACATCAATGATTTACAGAGTCTGCTTTTCTCTTTTATAATGCATGGGAGTGATTTAGAAGCCACTCAGAAGCTTTATGGGCTTCAATGCATGTGCAGATAGCTTGGAGAAACTTGTTGTGCAGTGCATTAATGATAGAGATTGTCTGAGCAATCCTTACTCCCTGTGTAAACAGAGGCACAGGTAGGAGCTAACAAAACACTTGGGGGTGATACTACACAGCTCGCTTGTCACAGATGTTGCATGTAAGGGCCTTCTCTATACATTGTATCGGACCAATATCTCATCTAGCTCCATATTTTTTTTTTTTTCTCATAGATGCAAAGAAGCCCATGCCCTGGATGAGTGTAAGAACAGGGCAAACGTGTCAGTCCTTCCCTCGTGAATTCTTGGTGTTCAACCATTTTCAACTCAAGGATATCCCAAGCAAGATAAAGCTTTGATGTGTTTGTAACACTGCATGTTGTGGGGTTTTTGTGTGTGGCTTTGGGTTTTTTGTCTGTTTGTTCGTTGTTTTTTTTTTTCTCTGAAACATACCCAGCCCTCAGCTTTTTCCCAGGTGTCGTCAGCCACAGTGTACTGTGTTGATCAGCTCCCCGCTCCGTGAGGAATCACTCTTTTGCTTTTAATCTGGAGCCGGAGAGAATGATTGGTCCTGATTATTCACGATTTCACATATTCATATTTCACCTCTCCATCTCATTTCCAGTGCTCATTAGCTGAAAAGAAAATAAGAGCATTTGGCCAGTGACTGTTCTTGAGTGGCAAATGCTGAAATGTGTCACCGGTGAAAATATAAAATTGAGCCTTGTTTACAAAGGTGATCTAGTAGAAGAAAGGTCACATTTCATGGAATTTGATAGAAAATAGTATCCTTGCTCTCAGTCTGTGAAGAACGTTTACTAATCTGTGAAAAAAGGCATTTCCTGGGGGAGAAGTAATAGATTTTTCAATTACTCCTTATAAATCACTGTTCATTCAATCCATTCTAAGCTCTTTGAGGCTACTCTGTAAGAAGCTGTAAAAAATCAGGAGCTTTTTAATTTCATTGGCACTTAGGTGAAATCATTCTTTTCTGATGAACGTTGAATTGCAAGGGATTTATGTCATGTCTGGAGAACATTTCCAGTGGTGGCAACAGAAGCCGTGCACCTTTTTGTATCGAATTGCTCCACTATATAAAATTGTATATATAATTGTACGTATATACATATAAAAATTTGCAGCAGATTAAACAGTTGTATCCTAAGACATACATGCCCAAATGTGGTAACTGTCACCCTTTACAGTAACTGCAACTGCACTCTCATGCAGAAGGGATGTTTGTAAGGACTCATGCAGTCCCATTTTAATCGAGGAGCATAAAGAAAGTTTTAACTAGGCTTTCTTTTCGTGGGTAAACTTGACAGGACAACACAAAGCCTCACCCATTGTGGTAGCATCTGAGTGAAAGTTAGCAGAATATATTTTAAGGGATGATGCTTTTGTTGCAGCCCTTTTTTTTGTGGCTATTTCCTCACTTCTACAATCTTCCCATTCATATGCAGGTTACTCTAGATGGATCAAATCTATAGACTTTGAATTAGTGCTTTGTTTAGAAGAGGGTTTTCATTCTGTAGCTGAAAGTACAGCATTAGAGACGCAGCTCTAGCTTCTGTCTTTTCCTCTCCTTTGCACTAAACAAAAACAAGTGTTACATTTATGCCAGACTTTACTAGCTCCAATTCCTGCGGGATATGACTTAAAATAAAAATCAGGATACTGTCACTCACAGGCTACACTGCTTTAAGCATAAAACTCTTGCGGTACCAACAATATTTGTTATAATAAAAGCAAATGTACTAACTTCCAGCCTTGACAGATGTCTCAATCTCCTGCACTGACCTTGGGTAAAGTGTTTTTGTCTCCCCTTCCCCCATCTTGTCCCCATCTACTTCCCTCATGCAGAGAATTAAGTTGTCATGCTTATGTCTGCTCCGCTTCCACTGGCTTGTGCCTACATCTGGTACTGGGAAAGGGGTAACAGGAAGGGCAGTGTTTTAACTAATGTCTCACTACACATAAGCGAGACAAACAAAATGTGTATGCCCTATTTTTTTTAACAGTTATAAACAAACACATATGGTTTAAGGCAATGTCCAAGGAATTGGATGTTTCTCACCAGTCAGAGAAACTGCTGGAGTCTCTGTTACCTTCTCCGTGACCTTTTCTTTCCAAATGTGTAAAACCCCATTAAATACATTTTTATACTACACATTCAGTTTTTCCTGCTATGTTTAGTAGTTGCTTGAATTCTGAATTCATGTCCAGACATACCAGAGTAATGATTTACCAAAGCCTTTTCTCCTAAGTGTCCTTTTGTGGTATGTTTGCATTGATAAATAGACCTGTCATTTGTACAAAACTCTGTTTGCTCAGACTATCAGCCACAGATATATTGATTTCTTTATCTCTGCTTGCATAAAAAAAAATGAGGTTACATATTTAACATTCTCTATAGATGTATAGGCACCTAGTTATTTTTGCTTAGGGGTGCATTATTAATCTTGGACATATATCCACTTAGAGTCTGTAAGAAATTCCCAACATTTGTATTAATTAGCTAATTTTATAGCTCCATTTCAGTTTGGTACTTCATCACTGTGATTACGCTGATTATTTCATTACTGTGATTCATCACTTAATGGCATTTCTGTGCGATTGATGCGCACTTACACAGGCATGGACTCAAGAAAGCACGTCCGTTTTTCTCTTCTGGAAAGATTTTCAGTTGTCTTAAGATTCTCCCAAGTGGAGGTGAATAAGCTCTTTGAGACAAGGATTATCCCTTTGTTAATGCTTATGCCATACTTTGTACATAAGTACCTGCTGTATAGTTGTTTGTTTTAGTGGATCATTAGAAAATACGCTAATCTCAAGAATATATCAGCATAGAATTTAAATTGTTAAATTTATAGTTCCCTGGGGGGAAGAGGAGCAGTAACCTGAATGTACCAACTCAGCGCTTGCTCAGTTTTCAACAGGTTGGTTCCTGTTTTGAGTGTTTTGTGTGCTCTGTTGTTACTCTTGCTCTTGGAGACATCATTTGTGTATTTTGTGTTTTTGAAGTGTGTTTGATCAGGGTACTTAGGTGTTTGGGGTTTTTTAGGTGGTTTTTTGTTATGGGTATGGCTGGACTCAGTGATCTAGGAGGTCCTTTCCAACCATGAATATTCTGTGATTCTGTGATCAAATAGAATTTGATTTTACAGCTTTTTTTTTTTTTTTAGAAATTAAATCACAGAATCACAGGATGTCAGGGGCTGGAAGGGACCTTGAAAGATCATCCAGTCCAACCCCTCTGCCAGAGCAGGGTCACCTAAACCAAATAACTGAAAGGACTTCAGATTTCTTGGCGTATGTGCTTAGACTTGTAGCTTGACTTGTGTGGCAGTGGGGTAGCTTTTTAGCACCATTAGGTCAGTTGCTATTTGCATCAGGAGTCTGTAGCTCATGGTGCAAAAGTACAGCGGGGCAAAATTTGCTCAAATCGAAGACTGGTTGTTTAACTTGGATCACAAGTTTCAGTAATGCTGGATTTTAAAAATTTACTCAAGCTGCTAATTCCTGCCTGCTTTCTGCTTTGTGTACATCTATAAGCCTGTGCACAGTGAGCAGAAAACGCTACCATATGGTGATACTACACAACAACACTGCCAGTTGATGGCACAGTGGGGCACAGTTGATGGCACATCAACTGTGAAGCTCTTTGCAAGAGCTTTGGTTGCAGAAGCGTACAGGGAGCTTAGGAACATAAGCCACAATGAAATCAGCCAGGGCTTGTTCTTTGGGGAGTTTTCAGGTTTTCTGGATTTTGAAAATCTCAACTAATTTGTGGCTTTGGGTTTCTGAAGGGGATAGAGAAAGCTGTATGCATGACAGTGTAGGAGCAAGGGGATGAAATAAACTCTAATACAAATGTGACCTCCTTTCCAGAGCACAGAACTGCTTCTTAATATAACATATTTGAAAGCAGGATATGCTGCCATCACTAGTAATAGTAGAATAATTATTTCCTCAAAAAGTTTAATTTGAAACAAAGTCACGACTTAGAAAACTACTTTTCCTTTAGATTTACATTTGTATAATTTTATAGGATCTAAGAGAGTGTGTTTCATTCTGGTTTTAAAAACAAAGAAGAAAGGCAAGCCCTCATATATTTGGCCTATCGTGTTTGTTTGTTTGCTCCCTTTTGTTATTATTAAAGTAAAGCTCCATATCCTGGAATTTGGTTTTTTTTTTTTCCTTTTCTTTTTTTAGCTGTCTTTGAAGTTGAAGTCTTTAGCAATAATTTTGGCAGTGCTGCAGTCTTTTAATGATTTTGCTCTGATACCAGGCTGCTTTTGTGTTCTCTTTCCATTGAAAAAAACCCAGACCCCAAATCTCTTGGGTTTGTAATTTGCAATTAAAGAAGTAAGGTTTAAATTTTCATGGAACTAATCAATATTTTTTTATTTTATTTTTAGCTTTTATTTTCATCTCCATTTGTGCCTGTATCTGAGGAGAGGGAAAAGACCTGACAGTTGAAACACAGTGTTTGAAAGGCTGACTGCTTTTATTTTTCAGAAATGTTTGTCTGAAGGGGGGACCCAAGCCAATAGCTGGGAGTTAGACCAGCACATGTATTCTGTTTCCAGAACCCTGTGGTTCTGGGACACGTGTTATCCCCCAGTTTCTAAAACTGTTGTTGAAACGCTGTGTTGAAAAATCTCTCTGTTTGCCGGGAGACTTTTGATGTCTATTGTATCTTATTGGAGGCCACTGAAAGCATACTTTTTGAGACCTTGATTTGATGCTACGTCATTATTCTTACCCATAATAGAAACCATGTTTTAGGCCTACGCACATGCACTAACTTGTGGTTGGTTTTTCCTAGAAAACGTGGATGAAAGTGAGAAACACTGTTGGGGATTATCAGGCGCAAATTTCAGTACCTGCTGTCCCTAAGGGCCCTGAGTGACTACACCTCCCTTTGCCCACCCCACATTTCAAGACACCACACTAGTTTCAAGAACTGGTGAATATTACTGACGTGCTTATGTTCTGTGTTGTTAGGTTTGGTTTTTTTTTCTGGTTAATGAATAGACTTAATAAACTGGTTATCAATACAGCCAACCCATTTGTTACTTCCCTTTTTCAAGACATCTTGTTTTCATTTCTTATATACCTGGTTTCTTACTGTATGGTGCTTTGACTGACAGCTGTGTTGTCCGTACTAAACAAAATGTAAAGAAGTGTGATTTCCACAGGTTGCTTTACTAAATCCAGATCAGCTTACTTGTGTGTCTAGAAAAATCCGTTATTGAGAAGATACTGAGGTAATTGGAAAAATGTTTTATTTTATCTTCTTTTCTATCTTCCCTTTATTCTTTGAAACTTGTTCTAAAGTTTGTATCTGTTTAGGTCAGGCTGATAGCATTGTAGTGCCCACATTCAGTTGTTCTCCTTTTCTAAATGTAGTTCCTCCAGTTAGTATTTTCAAGACAGATGGTTTCCTGAGGATCTGGAATGGTTATGGCTGCATGCTCCTAGTTTTGTCAGATCCTTGATAGTGCTAGGTTGGGTCCCTCCACTTTGAATGCTGTTTGCACCTTAACTGTAAGATGCAGAACTTCCATTCCTGTATTTTCACTCTAGTTCCAATAGTCATGATCATTGCTGATGGCATAAGTGAGAAAAGTATTCCTTCAGCTCTTGCACAATGGCCACTTTCAACACTGTGCTATCTTCTCATCTTACCACACACTTTTCTGTTCATTCTCTTCTCAGCACACCCATTTCTGCTTATTCCCTTCTCTTCATGAACACCTGTATTTTTCATCATGATTGACTGAAGTCTGAGACTTCTCTTACGTCTAAACCTTTTTTTTTTTTAATTATCTGTCTGTGTTAACTGTTCATTTTGAGCACTATGTATTTATCACTTAAAAACTTTGAGCTACAAACTAACTGTTGTTTATTCCTCCATTTAATTGAAACTTAAATTATAATGAAATGGTCTGAAATATTCATGTCCAATGGCTTCGTTATTTTCACTGATTTGTGAGTTTCTGAGAAGTTTAAAAGTTCCTCATAAAGAAATGATACCTAGTGATATTCTTTCTCCAATAGCATTATAATTCTCTCTGTATATCTTCAAATATAACCCTGGGGATGAGGAGACCTATGGCAGATACTCGGCTTTATTCCATGTGATGCTGGATAAAAAAATCCACTGACCATCGTATCCTCTGAGCATTAGCTCAACGCTTTACAGCTGTTAAAATCTCATCTTCCTGGTCTGAGGACTAATCATCTCTGTTTCTTTTGGCTCACAGCTTTGCATGTGAATTCATTCTGTTGTTTTGGGGTTTTTTTTTAATATACAGGTTAACTGAGGTTGCTAGAGGAGTTCCTCCTCTGGTGGGACTTTTCATTGGCTGATGTGTTAGGGATTTATTTCGTCAGGCCATTCATTCTTTAAGCCCCTGGAATCTGAAACTCCATGGGGTCTCTAAGCACCTTCTGGAGATACCATAAATCTGTCAAGCAGCTGTTGGGATTCAGCCCAGCTCCTCTTGGATTCTGCACCTTCCAGCTTTTCTTCATAACGAAGGTTTTCTCACATTTTCTTCTCATGTGAATTTTACATGTCTCAAATAAGACCACATCTTCTTTCTCCACTCTGAAGCCTACTGGGATTACCTGCTATGTAAGCTCTTCTTTCAAGTCTTTTTAATCTTGTGCTTTATCCACTTTTAAGTGATTTTTCTTGCTTGGGTATTCTCCACTCTCTCCACTTCCTCCTTGTGGACAAACAGGAGAAAACTCATTCCTGACTTTAATCAGCCTTGCCCAGTGAAGCAATTACTATTCTTAGTGGCCAGTCGTTCTGTCTGGTTGGAAATGGTGTGTATGAGAGTTACTCAATGAAAAGAACAATATTTATAGAACAATTTCCAAATGTCAGTCAAAGTTCATAAGTCATTTACAAGGAAGATTCCTGGACTGTCACAATGAGTGTGGATATTCTCACTGTGCTTTTCTTGGGTGGAATTGTTAATGAAGCCTCCAGAGAGCCTCAAGAGGCAGACAGTCATCTGTCATATTCCTTATCCTACTTCTAAAAATGATCTAGAAAATACAGGACTGAATATTTAGAATATCTAATCTCTTTTAGAATTAATATTTATCAAACTAAGTAAGACACATCCCTATAAAGCAAGAAACTGGAACTATGCCTGAGTACAATAAACATCTCAGTCCTATTCTTCTTGCATCTGTGAAGTTCTTGAGCATGAGATCTTTGGTGACTATCATTCAGCCTACTTTTGTTTTTAACTTTGCTGGAGCATGTACCAAATGAGAGAAAATAAGACCCAAATAATAAATTTACTGATGGAAGATAAAAACAGTTGTAATGTTTAAGGAGGAGGTAGACAGAGATGAGACTGCACTATTAAGTTCCCATCAGCAGTAGCCAGGAAAAAGAGGCAGTTTGTCATTATCATGACTTGGTGGTCAGAAAAGAAGGATAACCAGAGCCAAGGGGAATGTGATGAATTGTTTCTGAGGAGTCCTGCAGAATATTTAGCTCTGTGTGAGTTGTGTCGCAAATATATGTGATTATGGTGCTTAAAATACTTGAAAGGAAAAAAAAATAATTTTCTTTTTGGGATTAACGCTGTTGAGAGAGTTTCACATGGTCGATAAGAGTTCTACAAACTGCCAGAAGTTCAGTTAAGCTTTCAGAGCAAAAAGGCTGTATCAGTTTCTATTTTGTATGCAGCTGAACACTGTTAAATAAAGACACTCACCCAAACCAGTTGTGTAATGAAATTAAGGATTTGTGCAAATGGTTTTGTAATGATGTGAGACTACAGTTGATTAAATTTAAATATGCTGGTCTCCAGACTGATCTACAGGAACGCTCTTCTGTCTGTGAGAGAGGAACTGACCATGAGTGGCAGCAGCATCTTTTGGAGCAGTTACAGGCACTTCATGTGCTCAGTGTGTTCGATTCATTTAAAACACTGTAAGAGTGTAGGTATACGAGGCCCCAGTTTCATACAAGTTCCCATTGTGTAACAAACTGTGATCCTAAACAAATTCTGCAGTGAGGAAAAGGAGAGTAATGACTTTCAGGGAAGAGGTTTCCTCTGAAGTAGTAAATACTTCTGTTGCAAACCAAAGGAGGGGACATGCTGATAAAGTGATAGGCAGGCTGGCTTACTTATGTTTTTTGCTGTAAAATGGTCCATTTCCAGAGCTAGGTCTTGTGTTCCTTTTGGAGGTTTAGGGTAAACATAAGAAAAACCTTTTCACGGTGAGGGTGACAGAGCCTGGAACAGGCCGCCCAGGGGGGGTTGTGGAGTCTCCTTCTCTGGAGACGTTCAAAACCTACCTGGACGCGTTCCTGTGTGACTTGATCTAGGTGATCCTGCTCTGCCAGGGGGGTTGGACTGGATGATCTTTCTAGGTCCCTTCCAACACTAACATTCTATGATTCTATGATTCTAGATGTTAATAGCCCCATTTAATATCATATACATCTCTTTAGATCTGTGTGCTTTTTATCAAGCATGCAGGAATCTGTCCATTCAAGATCCTTGTCATGTTTTTCTGCAAAAATAAAGCGGTAGTGTTACTTAACCTTTAAAAGATAATGAAAATGGGATTCAGTCAGATACAGAAGTGTAAGTTGAGCTCTAGTTATTTGGATATTCTTGTTTAAAATGTAAATTTCACAAATACTTTTTTTTTTTTTTTTTTTTGCGTATAACTCCTCTAGAATTATTCAGCTTTCTGGAATAGTACATGTCTTAGAGGTCTTTTCCAACCTTAATGGTTCTAGGATTCTAGCTGTCCTGGTCTGAGTTAGAACAGAACAAATTCTGTTCATTAATTTTACTTCTCAGCTGAGTTCTTCTACCTCACTGCAAGTTCTGAAGTTAACAGCATATTTCTTCAGACAGTGTCTGCTTCTAGCAGTGGTAACACCCCATGTTTAGACATACTGTGAAGGATTGGTGTGCAGACCAAGATCAGTGCTAAATCCTATGCACCACATTTAGGGGTGCAGGAGAGGGAAAGGCGGCACCCGCAGGGAGGAGCGGACAGTACAGGTGACCCCAAACTGACCAGTGAGGGATTCCATCCCATATACATCATATTCAGTGTAAAGCTGAGGGATCACAAGGGTCAAGCTCTCTTCTTCTGTGGTCGGCATCTGAGGAGGACTCTTGTCTGTTCTGCCTTTGATCCTGAACCATGTGTTCCTGAATCGAGTTCCAGAATCCAGCTCCTGAATCTGAACTTCCCCAGTGCCTGCCCCCCAGCATCAGTGGTGATGGTGATGTATTTGCCATTGGGGCATTGGATTTGATACTGGTTTTTTATATATTTGTGAATTCCACCTTATTATTTTCATTAAAGCTGTTTTAGTTATCTATGCCATAAGTTTCTCTCTCTCTTATTCCCTTTTTCTTCCCCTCTGGGAAGGGAGAGGTGTTAAAAGCTAGTGTCTGTCACTTGTCTAGTGGCTGGCCCAACCCTAAACCTTGACAACCTCCTCGTATGTGCAGTCATTGTAGACCTTCTGGCAAATTGTAATGTAGATTTAGATATTTGGAACACTGTACAATTCCAGGAGGATTTTCTATCTACATAGAGTTTGTAGGCTGTAAGCATATTAACCTCTTCTAGCTACGGCATCAATAATATGGATAATATTTATGTGATTAATTATTCAAAAACTTAAAATACAAACATTCATTTGGTAGAGCAATCTTTAATTTCTTCTTTCAATCTCTGTGTTTTGGGATAATTTATCAAATTTCAGCACCATCAGTCAGAAGATCTTATAGATGATTTTTTTTTTGGATCATCAGTAAGGTTTTGATATTTAGACTAGCAGCACAGAATAAGTAGAAGTAGGATTAGGCTACTAGAGGTATCTTCTCTGGTTCACTTACCCAGAGCTGTGGCTTCTTTTAGCACTTCTATCACACTTACTCTTGTTCAGTGCTTCACATTTTATCCTGCCTTGTCTGAGCTGAAAAAGTAATACAAGCTTTCAGTTAGAACGAACCTGAAATTTCTTTAATTGTTTTTATTTATTTATTTCAATTTAAAAGTAAAATTAACAAGGTGTTGCAGGCTGAATGAAACATTATCATTCTTTAGAAATAAAATTCTTTTTGTTGTTTGGGTGGGTTGTTTTTCTTTTTTGGTTTGTGGTTTGTGGTTTTTTTTTTTGGTTTGGTTTTTTTTTTGGTCCTCCTAGAAAAAGAAATTAAGAAAGTAAATGTTCTCCTTTTTTTCTGTCAGCTCAGTTTTTATGAAGCAGAAATCAAGCTTCTCTTTCCCATTTTCTGGAAGGGAGTGTGTGATACCTGTGTGTGAAGGCTTTTCCTGATCATTAACCTAGACACAGTTCAGGCTGTATCTTCTACAATCACAACTGCAGGCTTGGGTTTGGAAAACTTTTCTCATCTTTCTTTTCTCCTCTTTAAGGTGTTCTTAATCATTGTGATATTATTCTGGTCAGACGCTGTAGAATTTCAGGACATTTCCCAGGGAACTGATGATGAAAACCAAAACATGGAATTCATCCTGGGAAAACAAGACCTAAGAAAGGGAAACGGAAAGAGAAAGAATAGTCCTGGCCAGTTAAGCAAGGCTTTCTTTCATAAAGGAGAGGTCACTGTGAAATTTCAGTTTTCTTTCTTTGTGCTCCTACAAACTGTCACTGCTGGTGGTTTATTTCTCTCCAAGGCCTCTTTAATACTGAAAGCCTGACTTAATTGTCTTAAATGAATTAGTTCAGTACAGAGTGCAGGATACTAAATGCCAGTGGTTGGCTTGAGAGGGACCTGCAGTGGTGTAGAAATGGCATAAAAATGCGAAAGTCTTCAGGAATGCTGCTGCAGGAACACTTGCTGGGAAGGGGAATGAGTTACTTTAGAGCCTAATTGCTTTGTCCAGGTGTTAATGATCTTACAGGGCTCAGCCCCAGCTGCATTCACCATAGTGGGATGTAACACTTAAGGCAGTTAATTGCTTAATAGATTTAATAGCTACAGGAGACATTATTAATGTCTTCATTCCCCTTTCCTAGAAATTTCACCTCTTCAGCATTTCATGTGCCCCTTGCCCTAACTTGATGCTTAATGGAGTATTATATCTTTGACCTCTGTGCTGTGTGTTAGTCCTTCTGTGTTTAGCATGGACTGTGAGCAGGAAACGGGGATTACTGGAAATGTAAACCTGTGTGTTACAGTTCGAACCTTGGTAAGTTCATATAGCATCCTGAATGTCTGTTGATCACAAAGCTTTGCATTTTTGTAGTTGCATGTGGGAAAAACCTTTAGTAATTTCAGGTATTTTTTTCTCAGACTATTTTCCTTGACAAGGATCAGATATTAGTGAACTCTGCTTAACTAGAGTTCATGGTGGTGTTCCCTGTGATTAGAAATGGATGAGTTTAAGAAGTTAGCAGTAAATGTCTCTGTCATCCTTTTGTCTTTATTTACCCATCTTGATAGTATCTGAAAGGTATTCTTAAGCCACTGAGATGTGGTAAGTGCATGTTCAGTTTAAAATCCCCTGGTTAGGCTCTAGAGATCACGAAGACAATGTGTTACAGTTAACCGTGCTACCACATGGAAGTAGTCAAGTCTTCTGCTGTTCACAAGCTTTATTATTTGATTGGAAAGTCCCCTTTACATATAAATATCAGACTGTAGGGAGCCTGCACAGCAAAAGTTAAGAGGTTTTTTATATCGTAATACAGGTGGTGTCTAGAAAACTTCTGCAACTCCAGCAGGTACTTGAAACAGATCTTTTGGTGATTGTTAGACATTGGTATATTCCACTGGAATTGTGCAAAAAGATACACTGATTTTTCTCTATGATAGTCATGTTTATAATAAGGGGAACTGAATAATTAATTACCTTTTCCACTCATACCCATGCCAGGGTCGAGCTCTGACCTATATGCAACCTCATGTAAAGCTTTTGACCTCTAAAACCAGCAATATAGAACATGGAGCATTCCCAGGTTACTGAGGCTTTTCTGCAGCCGTGCTTTCAGCTAAGCCAGCGTTACCGAGAAGTGAGCAGGGTGATTGGTGGTGTTTAAACTGGAATGGAAGGGAGGGTTCTTTGCTGCCAGTTCTCTACCCACACTACAAAACCTAATCTTGTTTCTTCTGTATTTTTAATATTTTATCAAGGTGCGTATTATTTCTGCTCTTTGACCACGTGACTAGTTCAATTTTCTTATTTGATTTGCAACCAAAGGTGTTTGATCTTCTTAGGTCTGTCTTGTGCATTCTGTCTGGACAGACACTACTCTCAAAGTCACTCGTACAAAATGCAGGTATTGCTGCACTGTGCTTTATCCCATCAAACTCTTCATATTGTAAGTAACAGCATAGTAAACTGACAGATACATCAACTGGGAAGACTGATTTTGATAATAAGTATACAAAGAGACTTTGGTTACGTGGGGTTTCTTTCTAACTGTTTGCATTAAACTTTTGCATTATAATATTCATCAGCTCAATAGAATTAGGTTAGAATTAGCATAAGCCAGGATAGTGACTTGCTCTGTGTGCTGCTAAAAAAACTTCCTTATGTGAGAAATGTGCTTTTAATAATACAGATGGCAGTAGATTATTGAAGAAGCTTTTACAGTTGTCAGCAGCATTTGCATTTTCATGCTTTAACAGTCAGGAACACATAGTAACATCAACGTGACAAATGCGGAACATTTAGTCCTGTCATGATGCATTTTTGCTGTGTGGCAGGGTTTCTTTTTCTCTAATTAACCAAATACCCTGTTTTGTTTTCTCTTGTCTTTTAGCAGTGTGATTGCTAAGTTTCAAACAGCCTTATCCCCAAGACAGTGCTCAGGTCGTTTCATTGCTGCAGAGAATTGCTGACATTTATTGGCAGGCTTTTCCCAATGTCAAAGCTTAGTCCATTAACCGTCATTCTCTGATTCTGTCAATGTTGTTACATTTTCATCTCCAAAGGTACAGTTTTCTTCTGTATTCCTGGCTTCTTTTCTTCGAGGTCAGTAATTGCAGAGTTTAGTGTATAGTCCTATTTCTGAATTCCTTGTCCACTTAAGTTGAAAGCTTTAATTGCTAAAAATGACATGAAAATAAGCACTCGGGGATGGTTTCTCAGCCATTTGTTCCTCTTCCTGCTGTTGTTCATCAGTCTAGTCCTGTGTTAAGCCCTTTACAGTGGTCAGTACCAGGGCTTTACTGAGATGTTTAACTACCTGTGATTATATAATCATCTAGGCTGTAAGTATAAAGAGGAAGACCACTTTTAATTTTATCATTATTGGTTCTCTGATACCCATTGTAATAATAGGACTGTTTATTTAGATCTAGCTTTGGGTAGCATGCTTGTATGGCAATTTAAGCTACCTCATTGACCAGCCATGAATTCAACACTTCTGGCTCTGCTATTTAGATTTCCATTTGTTTCTGGAACTTGACAGCACTACTGTAATTAGTAATATAGTATAAATTCCTTTTAATTGTGAGTAACCTTTCTAAGGTTTTCTACTTCAGCATTTTTGCTACTGTGAATTTTTCTCTACATTTTTGTGATCTTGTGAAGAGTGACTTGGAACAAACTTTCTGATTCATTGCAGCCTGTCTTTAGATGCATCTATACATGAAGAGCAGCTTGATTTCACAGTCTGAGTCCAAGGAGGTTTAACATAATCAGAACTTGAATTCTTCGATCGCAGGATTTCAGCAGGAATTGAACAACTTTCTGAGGTGATTTTAGTTGACAGTAACTGTCAAATTTCCAGGTGTCTTTACTGCAGAAAAATTCCACCCCAGCTGTGTACATATCTCACAGACACACTTCATCAACCGCCATCCTAAATCTAATTTAAAGCCACACATTTTATACCTTCAGAATGACCGTGAGCAGTGTTTTGTTACAGAGTAAAATTTGCTTTCTCCGGAGCTGAGCAGCTGTAGCGTGTTCAACTACCTTCATCTGAGGGGCTCCAGAACTGACAGGTCAGGTCCTATCATGAAAAAGAAACCAACCGCCCACTCTTCTTTGTAATATAGGACACCTCACTGTGAAATCAGAACTCAGAGGAGAATGAGAAATTGAACAGCTGTTTCTTAGCTTCTCTTGCAGAGGCTCACATGCTTCCACGGGGCTCATGTTTGTTGTACTTAGGCAGTAAGAAAGCTGACTGCTTGAATATACCCCTATTCCTTCTTCTTGCCTGAATATTACTCTCTATTTTTCTTAAGCATGTTGAATAATGATACTATAAAAATCTTGTTTTCATAATACATCCTTGTGAGATTTTCATTTAGTGGTTACATAAATGCTTAGCTTGTCGAAAGGATCATATTGAAAAGATGTGCTTCTGACCTATGCAGTGAAGTAGTATCTTAGTGAGCTTTAAGATCTCCTCATCAGCTGTGTTCAGGTGGTTTTCAAAATGACAGGGTTTTTATGTCTATTGGTAAGAATATATGAACTTTGTAGGTATATCGTGTACAATAAGTAGTGCTGAAAATGTGAGAATTCTCCTCCACCTCCTCAATATTGTGTCAGATCTTCCTATAATTGGTATCAGCAGCACCATTTCTTTAGGCCCCAAATAAAAGTAATTCTTTCTTTGGCTGTAAGTGTCCTTCAGTAATTCTGTTCTTTCCCTCTCATTGTTTATGTACCTGTGTTATCTGTGAATGTGGCCCAGACTCTTCAGAATCTGCCAGTTCTTCTGGGAGCCCCCATCATTGTGACCTGACTGAACCACAGCTGTAGATTCTTCCCGATGAATGGCTACTTCAGTGTTCCTTGCTTTGTTGAGAAGGGAAGCTCTGTAATCATCCAGAAGGATTTTTTTTTTGTTCAAGGGAAGTCTCTTTCAGAACCTATGGTGCTTGTTTGCCTCAGGGAGCACAGATATGTTTCTTCCTCCTTTCTTTTGGTGGTGCTGACCAAATACTTCATACTTGAGGGAGGAGGAGGATTTTGTTTTAGCTGTTACTGTCAGAGGAGTAGCGTAAGAAAATGGGCTTTGCCTTTCGTTTTGATAAATCTTAAGGTTTGTTGTTGTCCTTCTCTCTTCTGGAAATGATCTCCAAATTTTTTGTGTCCATCACAGTAAAAAGCGTTGAACTTGAAACCGTTGGTTCTGTCACTTTAGAAAAGCCCTTTCTCCTGTAGGTGAGCCACTTGCAATGAGAAGGGCTAAAGATAAGGATGGGAGCCTTGAACTTGACGTGTTATTTAATCGAGAGTTAGTCAAAGGAGAACAAACTGAGAGGAGGTGTGCTGAGTGACTCTGGCCAACTGCCTCGCTGCCTTTCAAACTAATTGGAGCCTTCCCAGGATTTGCAGCCTTGGTTTGTTCAGTCATCTGCTCTATTTCAGAGTAGCTGTGAGGCCTAGGGGTGAAATATCTTGTGATCACTTGTGTTTTAAGGCTAACTGTGGCAGGAATGGGACCTTCTGAGCTACTCTGGCCTTCTGAATATTTGGGAAGAGTGACAAATTGAGATGAATACCAAAACAGGTAGTCTGATGTTCTTTAGGGAGGTTAGATTTGCTATGGGTGATGCCTGGAAGGTGGTAGGGTTTTTTAACAACTCCACTTTTTCACCAGCACCGCCTTCGGATTGCTAGGGTTCAGCCAGCTGCCTCGCATCCACCCGTGAATCTTACTCAAATCTTAGATACCTAGGAAATCGTGTTCCTCTGTTTGACAGCAGAGAGGAAGGTTAGCAGTACATAAGCCATTATATTTAATTTTTCCTAGTGGTTTTGTGGAGAGGCAGAGCAGGGACGTTCTGTGTGTTTTTTTCCGCGTAGAGCTCTGAAACCAGCTCAGCACAAGCCCTGTAATCCCTGCGAGGTGTTTATGGCAGTAAGATCCCCAGCCAGGAGGAATCCTGCTTCTTGGCAGTTCCTGTGTAGACTTGGAGGCAGTTTTTTGTCAAGTCTCTTATTTGGCTTCCTCAGGCATTCAGAGGTTCTATTACAGAAGTAAATAGAGAAGTTGAATAAACTGAGAGCCAAATACAATGTGCTTCAAAGGAGACCCTTCTCAAAAAGAATTTTAGAAGGGAATATGACAAATGAAAAATGAAGTATTTAAACTTGTCCGTCCTTACCCTGTAAACCCAAGATTGTTAGGAACAGCTTTGTAGCATGTTACTAATGAATATTCTTAACGCCGCCTTAGTCTTCAGGATTGGGACTGAATAACCAGCCCAAGATATTGCTACTTCATTTGTCTTTGCCACAGAAACTGTTGTGAACGTAGCTGCTTCTTTTGGCAGCCGAGTAAAAAAAGAAGTCCAAAAGTGTACCCATAGTGAACACTCTGTACAATAAGTCTGTTATGTTTTGGTTGGTGCTGATAGACATCAGCAGGAACTTCTCCTGTCAGTAGAGAGAAGGGTTTTCATTTCGCCAGTGCTCTTGGTTTGGGGCTTTTATGGGAACCAACTGTATGTTAAGGATATATCTGAGAGTTTCCCACAAAATTCATAAAGTCTCATTACACTTGTTTACATTAAAAGGTCCAAATACAGTTGTTCACATGACATTATCTGGTCACACACAAAAAGACTGCTGTGTGACCTTTTAAATTTGATAAAAGTAGTATGTAATTGTGGACAGGTTAACCCAATAGACAAAATAATAATAGTTACTTTACTGAGTGATTAAAGCCTGAAAAAGAGTGGAAAATAGATCTGTTTAGATATTACCCAGCCAAAGAAAATAAGGACTGAGACCTCAACAGGAGCTGAGATTTATGGGATTCTGATGCTCACTAAAAAAAAAAAAAAGGCCTTATATCAACTATATACTAGCTTAAAACGAATTCAACATTTGTAACTTTACATCTATATTGTAAGTGTATTTATGTGTTTAAGCATGTTAATGTGAGACAGCTGATACAGATTTGTGCAGAGATGAAGTCCACATGATGAGCCCTTTTCGCATGCAATAGAGTACTCCTCATCCTTTCAAGTGTTGCAGAAAAATGCTGTTTCACCACAGAGCTTTGCCTTGGCACTAAGCAAGCCGTAAGTTGTATCTCGCTGTGAGGTTTTTCTGATTTCCACTGGTTCAGGTTCAAAACTGTAGCTGCTTGTTACCTGAAAACCAGCAGACACAGCTTACTTTCCTAAATGCTGTTGGTCACATATGTGAGGATGAGACGCTTTTAAAGACTACCAAGGTATCTATCAATGACCAATATGCCCATGGATGAAGTCAGACGGTCTTTAGAGTTATCATTGGTAGTGCTGATTTCCTCAAAGAATGCCGAAGAGCTACGTTTAAAGTTTGCAGACATCCTGCAGATACAGTCACCACACGGTTTGTTCACTAAAGACTCTGCCTTTCTACACTTGATCTTTTGAGTTGTGTCATTTGCTGTCACGTAATTCTTGTTTTTTTGATTGAATGAGTTTACATTCAAGGTGAGATCACTCTGACAGATGCACTTAAAGGATAAGTGGGTATTCATTAAGGATTTCATTCTTCTCTTGTGTTTTGTGCTAATTTGACTCGCTTGAAGATGCTACAAACCACTGTATTTTGCAGCAAAAGACATTTCTTTCTTTGATCATTATCATTATTTGATAATTATCTCATTCAATTTTGACGTACCATCTTTACTATTATTGCTGGAAGTCCAGAAATAAATAACCATAGAACTGAGTTTCAGAAGGGGTGTTTTTACACTCAATGTGCGAATCCTACAGCTTAATTCCTGAAATGCCTGTCCTCCCCCCACTCCTGTTCTATTAAATATCTAGGCATTGAGAGCCTGAGCTGCGGGCAGAGCTCTCTGTAGTATTAGCAGCCATAGCAGCAGTCAAGCCTGTTTGCATGGAAGCAGTGGGCTCTCATGAAGCTGGAGTCCAAAACGCCTGATTGTTCCATGCTTCTCATAATTTGTCTTTATCCCTAATTTATTTGAGGGGGAAAAAAAAAATCAGTACTTAGCAGTAATTTATTTTCATTGTCTCTGGGCAGGTTATCTTGATGTGATTGGTTTGGGCATGTGAACAGCGTGAGTGCTCATGTTTTATCGCTGATACTATTACCATAGAGAGAGGGTATTTTCTATACTAGGTGTAAAATGAGCCCTGCTAATGGCACAGAGTCTTCATTCCTTTTCATTTAAATGCCAATCTGATGAGATGATAAAGCTTATGTTTATTTTTCTGAATTTGCCAGTCTACTATTAGCGTATTAAAAAAATAGTGGAATTCTTTGCAAGGGGAAAGATTACTAAAAGAGGGTATGTAGACTGTGGCACAGTTTGCTTCAAATTATGCTTTAAATATATTTTTATTAATCCCATAATAAACAAGAAATTGTATAAGAGTGTTTATTTGTGGAAAAAAATGTAGTTTAAGAATTTTGAAACACTGAAGATGTAATTCTGTAATTAAAGGAGCCATGGAGACTGGAGGGAAACTGGAGCAACTAGTAGTTCGGGGGTTTTTTTGGTCATGTTAAAGATGTTATAGATTAAATGGCAGGACAGAAAGGAGACACTTGCAGGGAGGAAAATAATGCTAAGAAAGGGATCTTTTTCTGTGTGCTGATCTGCATAAAGGGCTTTTTCTTTTGTCTGGAACCCACAGGTGGTGACAGTGGGGTTAGTCTCAAAATGTGTTGGAGTGCAGTCATGGTCAGTTCAAATCAGTCCCTGAGGATTTCATGCACTCATAGAGAATACTGCCTACGCTGGGAAATGGATTTTAACATACATTTTGTAAATGCCTTTGCATGCTCCCATGATAGCATTACTAAAATCCTGAATTCCTCATGCTGCAGAATAGTAGGAATTCCAGCAGTGTTGCCATGTTGGGTTTTTTTTTAATCTTTGGCATAGAAGCTATCATGTTTTTATCATTTTTATCTCTGTAGTAGAATCTGATATTAATTTTATAGTGGAATTTTGTAACTTCTCTCCTGCCCTTTATTAGAATTGGAGGGGAAAAAAAACCCTTTTAACTGAATTTATTTCCACCCCTGTCACATGGCTTTAGAAAGAGGTTTTATTTTCTTTTTTTTCTTCAGAGTTTCTACAGTTTTCTTTCTGTCCTTTCTTTGATCTCAGCCTGACCTTCCTTTGCCTTCTTGTATACTATGTACTTTAAAAGTTACTGGCATGTGGCCATGTATTAATGAAACAAATATTAGCTTCAATTCCCTCTTGGGATTTTGAGTTTGCTGTGTGTGTTGAGCTGCACATCTTCCTGGAAAAGCTGTGGCAAGCAAGAGCAATACATAATGCTGGTGTCAGTGTCTTTACATGAAACCTTATTCTTCTTCCCTTCACTTGTTTCAGTTCTTTACACACCAGCAAAAATTGAATGGAATTTGCCCTTTTGACTTGTCCAATTTACTGTATTCTTTTGCTTTAAAGTTGCCTTTTTTTCATGTAATTAATTTAGGTTACCAAACTTTCTTTTTATCTTGGAGAGGCCTCTTTCTTTTTTTTCCTTCTAGTGGGGTAATACGGAGAAATCTCCATATATATAATCACTTCAAAAAGTATTTTTTGGCTCTGAAATGATCTTAGAAATGGATGTTATTTTCTTATGAATGTATCAATTACTCTAATTTGGTGAAAGTAGATATTTATGGGATCAGAAAAGAAAGACCTGTGCATTGCGGGCTGTGAAAAGCTTGACTCTCTAACCAGTACAATATTAGTCTTGAGGGCACCTCTAGTACAAAGCACTGTACCAGTTGGTACCCATGATGTCTATGTGTTGCTTTCTCTGAAGGCTGCATTTATCTGATTGCTTCATTTTCCCAGAGTTTTGTGCCGAGTTTCCCCTTAGCTCTTTTTCTGGTTTTGTAATGAAATTGCACAGTGTTACGTTTCATCGTACTCGGTCCACGGATTGATATTCTCATAGCTTGTATTCATTATTACTAATCATAGTAATTCAAGTCTTGGTCCGTCCTACAAAGTATGACTAAGCAGCTTCTGATTTTGATGTATTCCCTAGATTCTTAAGCGGTGTCTCTAGAAGATGCCCCTGGAATTTAGTGGAAATGAAGTGCTTTTTTACAGAAAAGAAGGTAAAATACTACAGGATTTAGTAGAGGACCGGTTTGCAGTTCAGCTTTTTGAACTGCCATATAGAAAAGCTTCTTCTGAATTGTATAGGAAGATATTGAAGAGGTTAGAAAGTAACTTGGAGGGAAAGCCCCACCTGATTGTTGCATTCTGTAGCTTTATTCTCTTTCTAGATTTTATTCTGAAAATAAAAGGAGGTATCAGCTACTCTTTAGTCCTGTCTTTCCAGGCCAAGTATACTATGACGTGTGCTGTGATCCTGACACAGGAGGGTTGGGAACCATTGGTGACCCAAAAATTCCACTGTTAACTCTTAGGTTGAGACAACTGAGCCTTCTCACCATTATTTCTAATTAGTAGAAAGGTAAATTCCTTTTGTTACAGAGCAGATGAACTGAATCTCGGTACCTGCCTGCATCGGTGGCCATTCTAACCGCAGTAACATATGACACGTGGTGCTCCAGCAGCTTGAAACTTGACAGATGGTTCATGAGTAACCGTGTGCATGCAGCACACCAGTGTTCTCACTGGGAGTTGTGTAGCCAGTGTTACAAGCGTTTAACTGGTGTGGCTAACTGCAGAGAAGCAAACCGAACTCTGCAGAGGAAGAGTGAGTAAAAGAGAGAAGGCTGCAGGAAATGAAACCATCGTGTTGGCATGGGACAAGTGACGGAAAACCCAGGAGCTGATGTGAAGGATCTTTTAAGGGTTAATTAGGTTTAACTAACAAATCTGTCGTCTTTGGCTTTACCGGAGACTGCTTAAATAGTTTGCAGGAGTTGGTATAGTCAACTTCCATTAGCTGGAGCTGTGTGTTCCTACCATACCACCTAAGCCAAAGCTCTGGGCACTTCCTTGCCTTAATTTGTCAGCTTGGGTTTTATATTACAGAGTGTAGTAGTAGTAGTGCATTTATGAAGCAGTGCATTTATTTGCTTAAGATTTTCTCCTGATAATGGAAATCTTTTGTGAGCAAGGAATACTATAGTTCCGATGGACAGTTTTCAGACACATTTTAAGGTGTCACTAGTGAAGAGGGAAAAAATAATAATTAAATCTCCCTGTTCCATCTTACAGTGCTTGTGGAGACTGCCTCTCGGGCAGATGGAGGATGCATTGTAACTTCAAAGAAAGCTTTGCCCCTCAGTGAGAACACAACATACCATTTTTTGTTTATTTTTTCCCGTAAATCTCTTTATCTTGCTTACAAATCTGTTTGAGCATATTGCACAGCCTAGCAGGTAATTATTACAACTACTTGGCAAGCATCTCCTTCTGAGTGGCAATTCTGTTAGCTCAGCTGCTTTCAAGAAGAACCAGTTTCTTTTTTCCACATAAGCTCTTTCTAATTGTGCGTTAATGGCAAAGTAGCTCTACCAAGCATGCTTAAAGACAGCTCACTGCTTGTGAGCTTCAGCTGCTAATGACATGGTCACTGTGCTAATTATTTCTAGATGTACTTTCCATTCTGCATTTACTTCAAAATACACGATTTTATATCATCCCACCTGTGCTCCTGGTGCACTCACCATGCATGACATTACCAGTTGTACGTTCAGGCTCGGCTGCTGGGGTGTTTTGCAGCTGGGAAAGCAGCTCAGATGGCAGTTGTGAATCTTACACAGAGCATAGTGGCTGTGTGGAGATCACGCTTCTGTTTTCTGTCACAAAAAATGTCACTGCTAAAGTGCATGGGTTTCTCTAATTCCCTAAGTGTGCTTGTGTAGAGCTGATGGGCCAAATGGAATACACTTTGTGGTAGAGCAGGTGCTTTCCCACCAAACTCCCATTGCTCTCGGCGTAATGAATTATATCAGAAATTTCTGAAGTGTCTTTTTTTTAACACCTTATAAGAAGAATCACATTTAAAAATGTTATTTTCCTGGTGTTTTTTTTTTTTTTTTTTCCTGTTAACATGGCTCTCCTCTTTTTTTCATTCTTAATGTTCACTTGTTTCTGAAAAATCTAGTTATTGGGTTGTATATACATTCGGGGGGGGGGGCGGGGTTCCCTTGGAACTGAATTTTTTTTAAATGTCAATTTTTAATTTTAACTTTTTAAGTTAAGATGCTGGGTTTCCTCCAACTGCATGTCTTTCCCCTCTCCTGCTGGAGTTAATTGGAGCTATTTGAGCTGCGCAGGTGCCATGCTTGCTTTAGGCCACATGTTGGTCCTTGTTATTCCCTAATGCCAGTTCTTTAGTCTTTGCCAGTTGATTTCAGTCCTGCTCAGTGCACCATCCTACCTAATCCGAATGGCAATCCTGTCCTAATCTGAATGCTTCTGGTGTTACAGTAAATGGTATATTTACAAATCTAAAACATCTGCCAATTCAGTGATCACCATACTTTATGTTGAAGTGAATCTAAATGTCAGAAGTTGCTGTGGAGTTATGCCACAGTTGTGTCTGTTGATGCCAGCTCCCACGATGATAAAGGTCTGAAGTGTGTAGACCAACCAGCTACATCTTCCCTCTTGGTACATTGATTGGGGTCTCTTCTTTAGGAGATCACTTTGTGTCTTTTCACCTTTCAGAAGTAAGTGATCATTAGCAACAACTACTTCTTAGTCATTACCAAGTTCCCGCAGGCTCACGAGACCTTACTGCAGTCTGTGGGCAGAAGCATGGATAGACCTCAAGGATTAGTAAGTAGATCATCATCGGAAAGATCTTTACTGGCACTGCTCCTAGGACGCTGTCCGAGGCAGAGGCTCTCTACAGTGCTGAGGAATGCCACCTTCATAATTAGTCAAGGGGATTTTTTTTAGTGCTGAATGATGGAGTTTGCAGGTGCATTAACCCAGGCTTCTCAACCCAAGTTGTGACTGCTGTCAAATGGGAAAGACTGGTATTGTTTATCTTGGCCAGAAAATGTCAGAGTAGATACTAGGATCTCTTCACACCTTGTCTAACAATGTAAAATACTCCATTAAATTGAAAAGGCATAAATTGAAAAATGATGAGGCAGCGTGGCTTTTATGCACATAACATGAGTAAAGACTATTCATTAGAAAAGTTTGGGAAAGAATAAACCCCTGACCTTTGGTTATTAGCCTGTTTAACTTTTATACTTATGTTGAATCCTTCACTGGGGAGGATAAGAAAGGGCAGGAGAAGAAAGTAGTTTTATTGACTGTGGGATTTTTACATCTTGCTCGTCAGGCTCTGGCACTGGCCATTGTTGAGGCACAAGGTCCTGCACTTAAGACTCAGTCATTCTGCTCCAGTCTGGAAGTTTTATATCTTTATAATGTTCATTCAAAATCTGCAGTTCACTTGGGAAAGAAGGGGGTGAGGGGGAAATGAGGTTATAATGTGGTGGGACAAACTAGGAAACGAGCTCTGATTCTGTGCAGCAGAACAAGAGAATAAAATGCACTGGTGTATTTATGAGTGAAGTGGAAACCAGTGGAGCAAAGTGGAAAGAGCACACACCGTAGCCCAGATATCCCCACTTCTCTACTCTTGTGGTCTCCAGCATCTCTTGTGTGGCTGAAATATTATAGCTTTGTTGTGAAATTTTAGCTGCTGTGATTCCCGTTTGTGTGGTTTAACAGCAGACAGGTCTCTGTAAGAAACTGTTTTGTTTCAACAGTGAAATGAAGAGGCTGTTGCTATGTGTCTGCTGTGAGGGGGAGCTGCTACTTTCTGGAGGTACAGGAAAGGAGGGGACCAGGGCTAAGGATGAAATGACATGGCAGAGATTGGGGGAAAAAGCAGCTACTTTTTAGTCAGAGGGTGAAAAGGCAACTGAGATTGACTAGCATCGCGGCCAGGTACCGCTAGTATGCACGAGAGATGGAAGCAGTTGAGAGCAGTATCTTCCTTTTCTAATGCGTCTTTATAGTTTCTCCAGAAAAGAGGAACAGTACACAGCAATGAAAATTAAAGCTACAAATTTGGCGTAGAATGTGACAAAACCACAGGGATCCTTTTGGCTTACTAAGACTTATCTGGTCTGTTTATAGCTTAAATACCAGGCTACAAATGGTCTTACCCATTCGTCTGAGAAAAATGTAATGAGGAAATTGGGAATGGATCGTCTAAAAGTAGCACATGCGATAAAGTGATTTAGCATTAGAGACACACTGTCTGAATATTCAGGGACGCCTCAATCCTCCTTAAACACGGATGTACAAATTCTGCATATACCAAGTTGGCCACACGTCCTTTTGGAGCGGCTACATTTTTACATTGTTTCTACAGAGCAGAGACTGAAGAATGCCTCTGCTTGTCAGCACCATCTCCCTCTTCTGATTGCTGAGGCTGAAATTCACTTCAGTTGAACATTTTGATCACTGAAGGGGCTACATCCAAAATACTCAGAACCAGTCCCCAGAACCGAGTATTTCCTTTTCCTAAGAGAAAGCTGTAGATTTCAGAGAATTCTGGAGCTGAGCAAATGGACCTAGCTATCTGGTCGTCTTCATCTCCCACTTCAAATCAACTCTGACTTCTGCTGTGCAAGAAGTATAGGAACAGTTTAAGACTCTAGTGTCCTGTTTGTGGGAGAATTCCTTATCAGAAAGAAAGGGATGCTTCCAATTGTATCACTGATGTGGCCAGTATCAGCTCTTTTAATTTCCTTCCTGGAATTCAATCCATCTGTTGCTTTTACTAATTAAAATTTGCTGCTAGTAGTGTTTTCCTTAAATGTTATAAACCAGCCACATTTTGTGCTTGTAGATGTGCTTGAGCTACCCTCACATATGATGTTCCTTTTGTTATGTGGTGTATTTTGCAAAGGCTTAAGGCTCATCAGGCATGAGATCACGCTATTTAAAAGCTCTCAACTGCTGCAGCGAAAGGTTTTGATGAATAAAGTAACTGGAGTTTGTAATGCGTGAGCTGTCATGGGCCGGGATCCACTTGCGCTGCAGGTTCATGGCTATAGTAGTGGTTATACTCTTCCCCTTTCTCTTTGCTTTGACCCTCTTAGTTGGCTCTGGACTATTCTGGCCCAGAAACTTCCAGAACCTGTCATTTCGCAACTTCTCAGCTGTATAGTGGGTATGGCCCAGTATATCCTGCTTCTGGGTCCCCCATCTGATGAAGGTGCATCTGTCGTGTTATCAAATGAAACGTGCATGTAATGCACCCTCTGGCTGAGTATACTGACTTCATGAATGTACCATGCTGGTCTTGTGGCTGTCGTGTAGTTGGGGTTGTGCCCAGGGGCTGTGTGAACAGAGACGGGTCATTGGAGAGGGAAGGCTGGTGCATCTGGTGGTTTCATTCTCACATTTAGCATGGTCTGCAAAGGGGATAGAGGGATATCTGGCCCCATGATTCTAAAATGGTGAAGTTAATGACCTAGATGTTACTGTGTTCATTTAAGCTGTGTAGCTTGTGAAAGGGTGTGTTTTCATTATTGATATGTGTGGCTTAGTTGGCATGATAATGCGTATCGGAAATGTTACTAGCCCTTCACTGAACAGAGTTTTCCTTGTATGCCTGATGATTCTCATAATACTAACTAGGTTTTGTAATTTGGGAGCAGGAAGTAATTTATGGTAAGCTCTGTTTCAAATACTGAGAGTGTTTAAAGACTGTCTTCAGAACAGCTTGTGTTAACTTTAGCGTGGTGTTAACTTCACTTCTGCATATCATTGCTGAAACACCACGGATGGTAGGTGATGGCCTTTAACTCTTTGGGAGTGGCTCTGCCACCTCCAGATATTCAAACATCTGAATCCTATTTGTAAAATGTATAGCTAACTGAAATTGAAGAATTCGCTGGTTTAGTTACACGCATGCATTGTGTACTCTGTGGGTTTTGCATTTCAGACCAAATCAAGTACTAAAGCCGCCTTTTATGTTAGACAGCATCCCAGATTTTTCTTCATGTCATGTAACGAGGTTAAGATTTTTGCATGTACTGTGCCTTTTCATCTTTCTGATGATTGCTTGTTGTTGCACATTTTAGTCTGCCAGCCTCTAAATGGTGTGAGTGTAACACTTGTGTAGAGCAAAAATAGCTAGAAATGTAGATATGCAGTGTTTGGAGAGGTAGAAAACTGTTGTGTGCATATGAAAAATTAATTTAGAAGGAAGTAGGGGAGAGATGTCTCTCTACTTTGTGTCAGGCTTCATTTCTGTACCCATTATTAGTAGATACAGAGATCCTGTGCTAATTTTTTGTCTAAAGCGAATAAAATACAAAATTATTTTTTTTCCAAGTGCTAGGAATACATTATTCAAGCTGTGAGTTTGGCCATGGTTTAAGTTTTCCATAAAAGCAGAAATGAACTAAGAGAGCTCTCATCTGCTTACTTTTAAATATAAATTTGCTGTGATTTATAAGACTCCAGTTACAGAGAGTACATGCTTGCTTTAGGAGAGAGTTTGTTCTTTTTAATGCTCAGGGACACTATTTTTACAGGAAATAACTGAAAGTCGTGCAGGCCGTATTTCTGAGAGCCAAGCTAAGGCACTCATTGATGGTTAGGAGACTTTATTAACAGTGTGATTTTGCACATAAGCACATTACCATCTATTGATATAGGGCCAGCTTTCTGAAGTTATTCAGGTGGTACAACTCGCACATCATTCCGTGAGGGATTTGCAAAGATCTGGGACTTCCGTGGTTGTACCAAACACCTTAAGAAGAAAAACAAACAAAAAAAACCTCCCCAAAAAACCCCCTTCTAGTCCCCTCCCCCAAAAAACCCAGACAAACCACCAACCAAAATCTCAAAACCAAAACCCCACAAAACAAAAAAGCCAACCCCTAAACGCTCTTAATTCTAACTGATGTCAGACTCCTTCAGCAAAATGGAAAAGCAGTTTTTCTAGGGTGTGTGGATGAATGTAGGTAAGTTAAACTAATCTGTTGTCACTTTACTTGTTGGCTCAGATAACAGTGAAAAGGATAAATGCTTGTTAAAAAAGGTATGGCTAGGAGGAAGCCCACCACTAATTGAAGAAATAAATAAACTGAAATGGCAGATCAAAAGGTGATGCCATGAGGAATGCAAAACAACCCGTCTAGCTTTGATTTAACTTGCTTGTGTGTTGGGGATTGGTTGATTTATTTATTGATTTTTGAGGAGGAGGACTCCTTCCTGATTTATGGAAAGGTGGTGAAATGTCAACACACATCTTCAGCAAGCACCTACATGCTACAGCTGTAGCACAGGCATGGGAGGGATTGGGCTCTGGGTCAACTCTCTGAGACCTCTGGTCTTGAGCAAAGAGAGGGGTTTGGGTTTTCTGAGGTAACCTGCTAGGGCTCTTTGGGCCAGCTGTGATAGATACCTCAAAGGTTGCTTCTTCAGTGACAGCAGGCCTCCGGTTGGCCTGTGTCCAGCAGGTCCAGAGAGGTTCTCCTCCCCCTCTACTCTCTCCTAGTCAGAGCATCTGGAGTATTGTGTCCAGTTCTGGGCTCCACAGGTCAAGAGAGACAGGGAAATTAGCTAGAGAGAGCCCAGCAGAGGCTATGGGGATGATGAAGGGACTGGAACATCTCTTTGCTGAGGAAAGGTTGAGAGCCCTGGGGGTGTTTAGCCTGAAAAAGACTGAGAGGGGATCTTGTTAATGTTTACAAATATCTGCAGGGTGGGGATCAAGTAGAACAGGCCAGTCTCTTTTCAGTGCTGCCCTGGGGTAGGACGAGAGGCAATGGTCACAAACTGAACACTGGAAGTGCCACCTCAACATGAGGAAAAACTTCTTCACTGTGAGAGTGACAGAGCCTGGCCCAGGCTGCCCAGAGAGGTTGTGGA
>JAAGNO010010108.1:26800-43260 GCA_033439905.1 Ceryle rudis | reverse complement strand
CTTTACTGGTTTTATAGGACAGAGGCTACTAAATAATGTGTTGGAAACTAGAAAAAGGTTGTTTGGTTTTTTTTTTTTTTTCTTCCATGTAGAAGAAAAAGCCAAAACAGAACAAGGCAAAAATCCCTATGGAAATGAGAAGGAGAATATTGATAGTAGGTTGGTTTTTTTTGCCTAAAAGTACGTCTGAACCTGTGGACATAATAAGCAAACCCTCAAAAATAGTTTTGAAGGAAACTGTTATGCTTCAGGGCAAGTAGTATCCAGTCAGATCATTTCATGAAGGTCAGGTTTTAAAATGTGAACAATTTGGTTGCAAAAATACACAACCCAGTTGGGGTTATTTTTTTTATATCATAACTACTGTGACTGTGAAATTAAGCCTGGACTAGCATGTGGTGTGTACACACCAATACCCAGTCTGTGTTCAGTGGATTCTGTGACTGCTGCAAGCAGAGTGTGCTCAGGGGGAATGCGAAGAGCACAGGATTTTCCCTCTCTCTGTCTTCCTGAACTGCAGATAGCCTGTGTTGGCTGTACATACGTGTGCTGCTTGGTGCCTCCATCTTCCATGTGTGTGTCCTAGCATTCACCCTTAGCTGTGCCACAAGTGGAGCTGCTTTAAAAATGTTTGTAGCTGTAATGGCTGTAAAACAGCCTTGGAAGCATGAACCACTCCAGACTGTTGGAAGGAGTCTGCAGGGAGAATGAGGTAGTGCCTCGGAGAGCTAACTTACCAGTTGGGGTCTGTACTTCAGCACCCGCAGGACTGTCTTTTTCCCAGAATGTCACAAAATTCAGTGCTTTGCTGTGGCAAATTGTGATTTTTGCTGTAGCATAGTTTGATAAGCTTCTCCAGTTTCATTGCAGAACAATGCTAAACGTGGTTCTTTGACTCCCCGTGTGGTATTTCACGGGGCTTTTGATAGGCACCTGTAGCAGAAGCTTCAACCATGTGGAAAGCAGCTCAAGAGCTGGGCTGGGGTCACAAGGAAGTATCATGCTGAAGCTGTGACCAAGGCCTGGCTCTTTTTCTAGCTCTCTGTGGAGGGAAAAGAAACAGGAGCAGTGAAATTGAGACAAGCCCTCTAGAAAGCGTGATGAGATCTCTTTTCCTGCAAAATCACAAACACAGTTTTGTGTAATCGGTTAGGAATTTTACATCAACAAATGGTTTCAGTTACGTGCTTCAGCTGAATGTGGTATTGTTCTGTCTCACTTTGTACACAAAGTGAAGGTGTGGGTACGCAAGCAAGCTCACGTATGTACGTATATAGAGAGATATATATATATACACACACATGTATACACAAATATATATATATGTATAGACACACACACTGCATGAGCAGAAATGCTTGAACCTGCCAGGGTGGTAAACTGAGGATGGGTCTTGCAGGCAGCAGCCTGACAGCTCAGCTTTTGGCTGTCTGTGTTCCTAATCAATAACTGAAAAAGCCTCATATTCGCTGTTACGATGGTCACACTTTTAAATCTGAAAGACTCCTAGATAGAAAGAATTTATTCCTGCTTTACTGGAGCACCACAGTCACTTGATGGCCATGTGTTTCTGGAGCAGAAAGCCCTGACTTATCTGTGAAGGAATAAGTGGTGTGTAGGTGATTGCAGTAAAAATAAGTGAGGTTAGACTAGCAAGATTTTGACATGTGTAGCACTTGACAGTATTAAGAAAAATAAGTTTGTGTTCAGGCCTCACCATTGTCAAAGTTGAACTTTTTTGTGTTCTCAGTCAGCCCACTGGAGTTATTCTGAGTGTGTAGCTTGCCTAAATGCAGTATTTTGGAGTATTACTGTAAATTGTTTCTTATGAAGAGATAGGTTAATTCAGGTCAGACATTAGGAAGAATTTCTTCACCATGAGAGTGGTGAGTGAGACACTGGAATGGGTTGCCCAGAGAGGTGGTGGAAACCCCATCCTTGGAGGTTTTTAAGACCAGGCTGGATGGGGCTCTGAGCAGCCTGCTTTAGTGGGAGGTGTCCCTGCCATTGGCAGGGGTGTTGGAACGAGATGATCTTTAAGGTCCCTTCCAACCCTGACAATTCTCTGATTCAATTCTATGATTCTAATCTTCATGTTGCAGCATGTTCCATTTCCTAATGGAAATGGCTGAAGCCAGATATGCATCATTCTGTTGTGTACACTTTTAAAATTGATCTTGTTTTCTTGGTTTTGTCTTTCTGATTTATCCAACAGGGCGGGCTGAGTGCCCAAGCTTTTGTACGCATCGAGATAGAAGATATTAATGATAATCAGCCTGTTTTTGAACAAGCCAGATATGTGATGAGCATCAGCAGTCACACACAGCCAGGAACAGAGATCATCAATGTTGTCGCCACAGACAGAGATTCAGGAATATATGGTGTTGTCACGTATGAACTGGTCCCAGGAGAATTTTCTTCTTTTTTCACAGTGGATACGTCCACAGGTACTGTATGAATCTGTGATTCAGAAAGGCTGTAATAATACAACATGTGTCTTTTCCTTGATGATGCTTTTTTGGTTTTTTTGAGTCATGTTGTACAGTTGAAACTTAGATTCTGCTTGAAAATAATTCTAGAGGAAGGTGGAGGATTTAGGTTTAGCATGAAATCTTTTCATTCACTGGAATAAACAGAAGAATAGTATGTGCCAGTACAGTACAGGACAAGCAGTATGCCACTTGTCTACTCTTTCCAGACATAAATCAATTCCTCTGTGTAAGAAACAATGAAAACATTATTTTTTGCAATAATATATGAATTCCTGAAATGTTTAGGCCTTACTCTTGAGGAGCAATAAAAGATCCTTCAAGATGCTTGTCCTGTTATTTCATCTCTCTGCTTGTCTTACTGTTTTTCCCCACAGTGTGTTAGAATAAGTCCCCATTCTGCTTGTGGTCTCACAGAATCCAGCTGCCTCCCTGTTTGACTCAATGATCAGTTTCTTCTGTCTTTTACTTCCTGATGTCACTGTCCTGCTGTTTTCTGGAGGGAGGTTTGATGATAGAATGATGATGAGAGCGAGAAAACAATTATGGCAAAAACACATCTGAATGAACTTTTTGAAGGCAGGCTGAATCTCACAGATGAAGTTACTTTTCCCATGGCTATAAAGCAGCCCCTGTATTCTGCTTTCTAACCTTAAAATAGATATCAATGTCAGTTGGAAAGAACATGAACAGCCTATCTACAAATGTCCACAGAGTCTTTCAGGGACTGGTTAGCTAAACTCAAGCTACCATTTGACTTGAGAGCCAACCCTTGCATGTATCCTGATCAATGGTTTTGCTTCATGATGGTCACGGCAGAGGGGATTCTTTCCTATGTTTTAAGAATTTTCTGGGCTATTGTACACGTGTATATATTGGCTAACAAAATGTTGCAAGGCTCTCTTCTTTCAAAGTGGTGCCTATGTTCACTTTCTTACATGGTCCCTAAAATGTTCTGATGAACACAAGAAATGCATCCTCTTAGGAAGAGGGTCTGCTTGTCTTCGCTGTTTCAGAATTTATTTAACTGTGGACTTTGAACTGCCGCTCAAATCAGATTCTCTGGGGCATAACTGTTGCCAAAAAAAAATATATAGCTCAGTCAATAATTAGGGAGATGGATCTCCACAAGCATTTAACTGGTCATTTTAAACCTGCCTCAGCAAGCTGGTCAGAGAGACCACCTGTGGATCATGCTCACAGCACTGGCTTTGCAGCAATCCTCTCTTCTGAAAAACTTCTTCCTCAGATTGTGACCTTTTGGCCTTTTTTTCCAGTTTTGACACTTTGTATAGGAAAAAATGTCATGCTTAATCATGAAAACCATTGAAGTTTTTAAGTTGCTATTATCTTTTGGATCCATCGTGGTCTTTTATCAAAGGCCGACCAAATTCAGGGTGAAGTTCCTTGAAATCATTATTGCTGACATTCCATGATGAGAAGAGCATTTAGGTGAGAGACTATTCCCAACACTATAGTGCTTGGAATCTGGTTGCACTTAATCAGATCTCCTGGGTAACTCACCAGGTCAGACTATGTCTAACCTAACTTATTAATGGTGGGTGGTGGGTTTTTTTCCTGAAGAATACACTTTTTCCCTTTATATTCTTTCGTGTCTACCCGCAGTAGTGCTTATGCTCAGTCAGTGGCGAGCAGAATGACTTTTAAACTCTTGGCAAAAATAAACATTCTAAACAAAATAAACCAATTTGTCACATTAAAAGTGCTAATTCTGGAATCTCTTTTGGGTTAAATAGCTGCAAAAACTACTCAGTATTCAGAGGGAGATGAAACAAGCGGCTCAGCGTTGGGGCACAGAGATTTTGAGCTCTTTCTCCTTACTTCTTGTTAGGATGGTGACATTTTCCAGCTTTTTCCTTGTGCTAAAGCTGTCTTTGTATCCTCTGCTATATGACCTAACTTAGATATGTCTCTCTGAAGCTTAGGCGAGGGACATTTTTCTAGTTACATGGGCTGAATTTTGTGAACAGAGGAGAACGGACAAGCATGACAAGCAACAGGAATTCTTCAGGAGGTGGATCCCCAAACCCATAAGCCAAACAAGGTCATATAACAGTTTTGATCTTTGGTTTTCTGATCATGTGGATGTGCAGTCTGTTACTGATGTGTTCTGCAAATGTTCCAGTTTGTGGTGTGGCATTTTCTATCTCCTCTTTTCATTATTAGAGGACCTAAAAGGAGTCACAATGATGGTGTTGAGTCTGCCATGAATTTGCCTTGCTGATGAGTTTCATTTTTCAAATGATTAAGTTATTATTATTTAGTCTTCAAATGATTTAGTTTTCTCACTGATAGGGCATTTAGAAATGAGGAATGAAAATCGTGGAATCCATATTTTTGAGTAATTATGCTCATTATAGCCCTTAAGCAGCATATGGAGAAGTAGACAGAAGTAGACATAGATTTTCAGTATTTTGAGATGTAAATTGATTAGTAGCTAACAGTTTGTCACATTACAATACATTAAAATCATATGGAAGATGCTGCTCTTCTCCATAGCATGTGTAATTTCTATTTTATGGCATCTAGATTGTGGACTTGAAACAGTATCTCACTGTAGCTTTCTTCAGAGGTGATTTTGGAGTGCTGCACGTAGAATACTCACTAAAGATTCACTTTTTTTTTTAATCTGCATTGAGCAGGTATTCCATTGAAAAGGTTTTTGAATTAGAAACAAATCTTTATAAGTGATACATACCTGCTATTTTAACTTTTAGATATCACATTCATTGTTTGTGATAATGGTCTCATACTCATAAATGATAACATCTATTGCATTTCCCTTTGAGAAATTGAAATGAAGTATTTTTCATTGATTGATGATAGACAATCCACAAAAAAACCCCAACACTTTAAGAACGGTGTAACTAGAAAAAAAAGTATGGATAGGGAACTGTAAACCAGTTTCTCTGCTAGTTCGTGACTCCTGCTGTTGTTTGTTTCCAGTGTTGGTATAAACAACATCTTGCCTTCATTATGTTTCCTTTTGTAGATATCTGATCCATGCATGATCTATGAACAGTACTCATGAATCAACTAGAACAGAGAAAGTTGAAGAGCTCTTCTGGCTAAGACACTGGTTGAGCTATATTTTCTCATCCTTACCTAACAAGCTATCTGAAGGACAGTGTATTTATAGTTATGAGCTGGATAAAAAGATGACTATGCTCTTCCTGTAGCCCTAGTTCAAGGAAGCTGTTTCAAATCAACAGAATTAATAATAAGTCTTTGAAAACCACTTTGGGCCAGTGTGACTTCACGTGTTGGTTTTCAAGTAAATGTTCTATGAATAAGAACAGACCAAGTCCGCAAGCTAGTCGCTGTGTGCAGAGAAAACTCCCACAAAAACGAAGTAAAAGGCAGCAGCCAGCCACTGGTTTATGCTCATTTGAAGGTATTAGTGATTTAAATCTAGTATAAAAAGGATGCAGAGAAAGTAGCATCCACACAGCATGCATTACAGCAGTATAAGCATCTAATTTAGCTTCTCTGTTTCTTTCAACTGTGTAAGATAGTTAGGCCTGTGCTTCTGTGAATCCTACCAAAATTAGATGCCAGAACAGAGGTTGTGGCCTTTGTATTGTACTGAGAATGTTTCTGGGAGCGTGGGGTGTTGACTCTGGCTAGACACCAGGTGCCCACCAAAGCTGCTCTGTCACTTCCCTCCTCAGCTGGGCAGGGAAAATATCATGACAGGTTCGTGGGTCAAGAAAAGGACAGGGAGATCACTCCCCAGTTACTGGCCCAGGCAAAACTTAAAAAACGCCTTCCCCCCACCTCTCCCTTCTTCCAAGGTTCTGCTTTACTCCCAATTTCTCTGCCTCCTCTCCCTAAGCAGCACAGGAGGACAGGGAATGGGGGTTGCGGTCAGCTCATCACGTATTGTCTTCTTCCTCAGGGGGAGGACTCTTCACACTCTTACCCTGCTCCAGTGTGGGGTCCCTCCCCCAGGAGACAATCATTCATGAAATTCTCCAGTGTGAGTCCTTCCCACAATCTGAAGTTCTTAATGAATTGCTCCACTGTGGGTCCCTTCTTCAGGGTTTAGGCCCTCAGGATCAGACTTCTCCAGAATGGAAGGGTCATAAGTCCTTGCTCATTTGGGCATCCCATGGGGTCACAGCCTCCTTCAGGCATCCACCTGCTCTGGTGTGGGGTCCTCCACGGGCTGCAGGTGAGTATCTACTTTGCCATGAAACTCCATGGGCTGCAGGAGGACAGCCTGCCTCACCACGGTCTTCACCACAGGCTGCAGGGGAATCTCTGCTCCAGTGCATGCAGCACCTCCTCTCCCTCCTCTTTCACTGACCCTTCCCTGACCTTGGTGTCTGCAGAGATGTTTCTCTCCCATTCTCAATCCTTTCCATGGCTGCAGTTGTGCAGCAGGTTTTTCCCCTTCCAAAAATGTTATCACAGAGGTGCTACCATTTTCACTGATGGGCTCTGCCTTGGCCAGTCCATCTTGAAGCCAGCTCTATCAGATGTGAAGGAAGCTTCTAGCAGCTCCTCACAGAAGCCATCCCTGTAGCTCCCACCACTACCAAAACTTTGCCACACAACCCAGTACAGTGAGGAATTTGGAGATCCCTCCACTGTCTTGAAGATACTTGGACTAACCTTTTGTCACAATACCATCTGTTACTTATTCACAGAAAAAAATACACGTTGAGTACTACAGGCAAGCCTCATTAAAAGAGCTGCTCAATAGTTTACCACAAACTTTTTTTTTTTTTCAGCACAAAAGTACAGCTTCTGTAAAATAAGCGTTCTTTTGTGGAAATTTTTGACGTGCTAAAAAAATAATTCATTTCCTTTAAGATGCATTCTGATTTCTTTCTAACAGCATTGCGTAGAGCATCATACAACTAAAATGTCCTCTAAATTATTTAGAGCAGTCTAGGAGCTTAGTCTGTTGGAGAAGAATAAAAGGCAAAATATACCGGAAGGCCATGCAAATTTGAGAATATAAGAATTATTAATAGAAGCAGTCAAAAGGCAGTTTTAACTCCAGCACCTGATCTCTGTAGCAGTGCCTGGTAATGGATGCCAAAAGAGGGGTTAAGCACAGAGCTTGTGCAGAACAGTCCCTCCACGATAGATTTTTCTTGTTTTGGCAGTGTGCAATTGCTGTACTACTTCCATTACTGCACTAAGGCACCATATGTAAATGCAATTTAATGTCAAACTGACTTAAAATAAACGTTTTGATTTGGTTCAGAGCGCCAGAATAGATACATTCCAGTTAAACATGTTGACAAGTTTTGTTTTATTGAAGAAAATGGAAATGTTGTTGTTCAACAGTTACATCTTAGGAGGTTTTCATTGCATAAAAAGGTGGTTTTTAGTACAATACAGGTTGAAAACAAAAGTTGAAATACCAGAATTTCTCTTTTTTGGGGGGAAAAAAATTCCAAACTTTGCTTGACTACATGTATATACAAGTTTAATATATAGCAGATTGCAATATGCATCAAAGTAAAATGTGGATGCATCCTTTCTAAAGAAAACAAGGCCATTTTTATGATGATTAATGATGTTTTCATATAGTATTGTAGGGAAAATAGTTTATTTTTAAACTACTTTGGCATTTTCATAGAGCATGTAGTACATTTGCTAAACATATGAAGAGGTTCACATAAATAACATTTAAAATTAGGAGGATTTTATTTTGGAACAATCTGAGGCCACTTGTTTGGGGTTTTTTTTAAACAGCTTCTTCAATTACCGTTTTTTCTGATCTTTCATATGAAATTGATAGCATATTTAGAATGCTGCAAATCAGAGGAATATGTCTGAGACGGCACTAAAGTTTTCATCTCTGGAGAATTTTATTTGAGTCAAGGCACAAAGGAAAAATTAGTGGTCTCAGTTGAGTAATTTGTGGTCATTTACCTTCACTGACATCTCATCTAGTGAGAAATCTAAGATGATGAAAAAAGGAGACAGTCTTTTCTCCTAGAAGCACACAAAATTTGCTCTGGTAAAGTACAGACTTTGCCCCTGAAAGAAAGCTGTGTAGCAGAGCAGCGTGAAAAAAAAAAAAATCCATAGTGCCAGCTCTTAATGTCTGTGTCTCTTTTTTCTTGTATGAATGAAATCCAATAGAATTGACCATTTACAAAGAGAAAAATTCCTACAAGCTACATGTCAAAAGCTCAACTGTACAATAGCGAGGTGACTTGTGCTTCAGATTCATTCTGTGTGATACAGTGCAAAGTATTTACAGAAGTACTCCCATCCACCCCTTCTTCTTGAAGTCCGTGTCAGATCTCGGGAACAGAAATGCCCTCCAGATGAGAGACAAAGAGGAAACTCCCATGGCATTGCACAGATAATGTGGATGGATAACAAGAAAATTGGAGGAAAGGGAAAAATTATGCCCAAACCTCTTATTTTTTGGAGGAGAGGAATAATGTGAGATTTATCATCTCCAGTTACGGTGGCAGTTGAGTTTTATTACCAGGTTGTGCATTGAACTATTTTTGGATCTGCTGGGTGGCAGCTTTATTGAAAAGGTCCTTGATTAAAAAGATGGGTTTGGAAAACTTCAATCAACGAAGCAAAGATGACCTGGTGGGTTGGTGCAGCAGTGCTGGAACTGTTGTAAGTTGTGTAGGGAAGACTCTGCCTTTGTCTTGGGAAATAGGCAGTTCACCAGGATGGAGTCCTGCTCACTTACTGGTGTATGTTTTGATTCTCGGTGCGGTGTTCTGTAAAAACTCACGATTCATGTGGAAGTGTTCTCTTTGTACTCAATCAGACAACAACCATACTCTGAGTTACTGTTATGTTAAAGGAAACAGAACAAGGCAGAAGCAGAAGAAATCTCCCTGTGACAAAAAATTACATTTCTTTGGTTATATGCTGCTTTACTGACAAATTGGTGGGGTGTTTTGGTGTGTGGTTTCTTGTGGGTTTGGGGGTTTGTTTGGTTTTTTTTTTGTTTCATTTGGGGTTTTTTGGGGGGTGGGGCGATTTGTTTTTTTTTCTTTGCTAGGGAAAACCTATTTAAACATGTAACGTACAATGTAAAGAAAGCTTCATCAAAGTAATATTTACTTGGTTTTCTGTATTAGGTTTAGTTTTGATGTCCTATGGCGATTTATAAATTCTTTGTTGTACTAACCATTAGCATTGTAATAACCACAATAAACCACAAACCCTACTCCTGTCCTGTGAGTTTTGTAGCAGGTTGAAATAGTGAGACAGCAGCGATGGATTAACGTAACAGTCAGCTCAGTATCTCTGTTTTTCTGGTGCTGGTATTGTTGAAAATGAGAGGTTTTGAGGAGCTGAACATTAGATTTGACAGTGTTCTGAAGAATATAAATCAAATATTTGAGGGCTTTTTATGTTGATACTTAAAATGGGAGGAAGAGGATCAATTGAAATATTTAGCTTGAACGTTAAAAATAAAGGAATTGAAGCACTAGATTGACAAAGTAAGCAAGGAACTGCAATCCCTAACAGTTTAGTGATTGCTGTGGTCACCAGAAAGACCCTTTTGAGTTCTTTGCTTTGAACAACACTGGAGATTTCTGGTGGATGCTGTAATCACCTGATGAAAGTTGGAGTTATTTTTTTAACCCATTAATATTTCTTTAAGCATTTTGAGCAAAGTAGAGCGGCTTTCCTGCTCAGAATAGCTGCATGTAATGGGAACCTCATTGATACAGCCCTGCTGTTTCTTGCTAAATGGGGAGTGTGAGGCTGTGCTGCTGCCAGAAGCTCGTTCAGGGTGTTACTGTCTGGTTTGTAGTTGGCACATGCGTGTTCAGCTTGCTTTGAGTGCTCTTTGTTGAGAGCTTGTTCAAGGAACCACTTGTTTTAGAACCAGTGTAGGGGTTTGGAAAGCTTTGAATGGGTCTGATCCTGCTTCTGTTTGAGACCTTTCTTTGAAGGGCTCTTTATGCTCATGTACCTTTTCTTTAGGGATTCATCACCCCTCATGAAATAAATAGGCAATCAAACTTTAAATCTAGCAGTATTACTTGGTAGAACTGTTGCTCAAAAAGAAATTGCCTTCTTTAAACTCTCAGTTTCTCTCAATTATAGGAAAGCATTATGAATTCTGTTTATTTGTCTGTTTTTTTTCATGGGATTCATGAGCTTTATAAATAAGATTTTCCCTACAAAATAAACAACTGTCATTCTGACTTGCTTTGTAGGAAACTTTGAACCATCCATGGAAAGCACTACTGAAAAATTAATATTGCCTGTAATTAAAATTGTAAAAAAACCCCCAATAAATTAGAGAATTTAGAATTTTGGTGGTGTTCAGATAGCAAAAAAGCTAAATGCTTCATCCAAAAAGCTGGTAATGGAAATATGTGTCACTTTATATTTTGTAGTCCTATTCTCTAGCTCACTTCTTGAAGTTGCAGAATTGTTTTTAACCTTTTTATGGTTACATGGCAGATAGGAAGGCTGAAAGAGGCCTGCTTTACATGTGCCTTTACCTGTCCCTGAGCAGCAGGAGGGATGCGACCTCCTAAACTAGAGGACCAAACTCTCCAGAGACAAAAAAAAAAATTGCATCCCAAATAATGCATTACAAGACTTTGTCTGGAAAGCACTTGTGTGACAGAAAAGTGAGCCTAGATTACACAAAAACATTCTAATCCTAGACTCATTTCCTCTCTTGCCCAACATTACAGGCTGATGCTCAGGTAGGTATTCTGCTTGTCAATAATGGAACTGCCTTAATTAGAGATTCATCTTTTGTGTGTTGATGAATACTTCTTAGCTTGCTAAAATTACTTGTAACCTTTAGTACTTTAAATAGTAGTGTTGTGCTTTCGGGAGAGCTGCAGTGCTAAAGCTGTGTGTATTACCTTATAGATCCAGGTACTAGTGTCTTATGTTGCAGATTACCCACCTGCCTGGATTTGGACAAAGTGCTCTGGAATAGACTTCCATATGCTTAAGGAAAGTCCTGTGATTAAACACAGTATGTTTAAAAGAGTAGTGGTTGTAGACTCTAAGCTATTTTATTTATATTTCCTTTTCAAGAGGAAAACTGTGAATTTAGCACAAGAATCTGCTAGAGAGGGGCTACTGATGAAAGCATTCAGCAGTGCAGGGTTATGAGGCTTCTGTAAAGTACATATGTAGTGTCGTGGTTTAATCCCAGCAGCAACTAAGCCTGCCAGTGAGATGGAGAAGAGAAGAGGAAAAGGCAGTTTACCAGGTAAAGCAAAAGCTGCACACAAGCAAAGTAAACCAGGGAATTCACTGACTGCTTCCCATGGGCAGGTAGGTGTTCAGCCATCCCCAGGAGAACAGGGCTCCATCACACCTAATGGTTACTCGGAAAGACAAATACCATCGCTTCAAACACACCCACCCTTTCTTCTTCTTTGCCCAGCTTTATATGCTGAGACTGATGTCATAGGGCAGGGAATAGCCCTTTGGGCAGTTGGGGTCAGCTGTCCTGGCTGTGTACCCTCCCAGATTCCTGTGCACCCCAAGCCTGCTCACTGGTCGGGGAGAAGTATGAGAAGTAGAGGATGCTCTGTCTTTGTGTCAGTGCTGCTTGTCCCTGTATTAGCAACACTGTTTTCAGCACATACCCAAACCTGCCCCACACCAGTTACTATGAAGAAAATAAACTCTACCCCAGGCCAAATCAGCACATGTAGATTGTAGGAGATTGATACAAGTTCAGTTATTTGTTAGGAAATCATTAAATTACTGAATGCTTTCAAGCTTGCAATAGTCCTGTTGCTCACTGAAACTCACAACAGTGTTTGTGCCATCAAGATCAAGCTTTTTAAAGCTTTTTCCTAGATCACAGAATCATAGAATGGTAGAGGTTGGATGGGAACTCTGGAGATCATTGAGTCCATCCCCCTCTGACAGAGCAGGAACACCAAGGGCAGGCCACAGAGGAACAGATCCAGGTGAGTTTTGAAAGTCTCCAGAGAAGGAGACTCCACAGTCTCTCTGGGCAGCCTGGGCCAGGCTCTGTCACTCTCACAGTGAAGATGTTTTTCCTCATGTTGAGGTGGCACTTCCAATGTTCCAGTTTGTAACTATTACCTCTCGTCCTATCCCGGGGTACCACTGAAAAGAGCCTGGCCCCTTCTGCTTGACCCCCATCCTGCAGATATTTGTAAACATTAAGAAGATCCCCTCTCAGTCTTCTCCAGGCTACACACCCCCAGGGCTCTCAGCCTTTCCTCATAAGAGAGATGCTTCAGTCCCTTCAGCATCCCTGTAGCCTCTGCTGGACTCCCTTATTTCCCTGTTTCTTTTGAACCGGGGAACTGGACATAATACTCCAGATGTGGTCTCACTACGGCAGAGTAGAGGGGGAGGAGAACCTCCCAAAGCTGCGCTTATTACAGCAGGTAGACTGTAAATAACAATGCAATTCCTCATTAATTAATTCTTTCTTTTCCCCTGACAGTTAGTGAGCCAGCTCTTTGAGCAGTGCATTTTGCAGAGTTGTTATGGTCACCGTAAAAAATACAGCTCTGCTAAAAAATGATGCATTTTAAATACAGGTAAACTGGTAAAGTTGGAAACTAAACACGATGCTGAGATTGGAGAACGGGCATTGAACCAGATAAAATTAAATAGAAATGTCAGGCAGAAACACTATCCTTCCGCACAACACTGCTGGGTTTAATAATGCAAAGTCTGCACCTCCTAACTGGATTCACTTCTTGGAGAATCACCCTGCCCCGTGCTCATCCTGAACATTTTTCTGACCCATAAAAAGTGTGTAAAAAAGCAGAGTTGTAGGCGTGTGTCTGCCCGGAGAAGCTGAAGTGCTAGGTTGGGCAAGACACACTCTGAGCATGGCAGTGGGTCAGCACTGACCTACGCAGTATTCAACAGCAGGTCTGGTGGCCAGCTTTGGAGGCGAACTGGGGTGGTAAACTGTATGTAACCTTTTGCCATCTGCTTGCTGTCTGAGCTGTGTGTCAGGTAATGCCAGCTGACCCATCCTAGGGCATTTGCTGAAGAAATACTGTCGTCGCTTAAAGCCGTTAAGGAGTTCAGTTTGGGGTCTTAGAGAACACTGTTCATAATTGTTGATTTTATTCCTCTTGCCGTGTTGTAAAGTTGCTTTGTTATTTCATGAATAAGGAGAAAATATCTGAAGCTATAAATGAGCGCACTCTGCTAGGCAATCCGGAGTCTGTTAGTGAAGTTAGTGCGTCCTGATTTGTACCTTTGCCTCTGCACTGTTTTGACTAGTGGAAAATGTTTTGTTTGCCTATAAACAGAGGTTTGATTTTTGTTTAGCTTACGTGAGGACCCCGTGGAGAAACAGATATATTTTCAAAGCCTAGAGGTGAGTGTGGAAATCTTGTTGAGACAACCAGCATTACATCTGCCACACACAATGTGGTGTGGCTGAGTGAACTTAGTTTGATGATCTGTGCTGTTCTAATGTTAGGGTTGAACACAGGATGGTGGAGAAGATCAGAAATACATTTTAAAAGAATCATTCACTCTATGTGGGCCCATCTCCTGTCTTTATGTCCTTAGAAACAGCACTTAGCAGCTAACCTACCCGTGGAGAAGAGTACATCTCCACAAAAACAGAAGCAGCAAAATCAAGCCCACAAGAAATTTTGTCATTGACAGAGAATAGTGAGTTCCACAGGTTCCTGTCTTTCACTAATGCTTTTGCACGTTCCGGGCGAACAGTTGCATCACGATACCTTTCATTGTTGTTAGGCACGAAGTGTAGAACAAGAACTTCTCAGAAGTTAGTGTCCTAGCACATGCAGTGAGCGAGGAAGGATGAAGCAGGTCAGAGTCGACAGTTGTGATTTCACCCTGTACTGGTTCTCACCATACATTGAATCACTGGAACCATTGCAGCAATTTATGCTAGCCAGGAAGCACAGATTGTTCTGCAGCAAAATATCTGTAAATCCCACTGTGTAAATCATCTGTGCTGATGCAGAGCTGTTCCCAAACTCAAGCCTGAGGTGGCAGTCGCTGTTACACAACCAATATTGCGGGTTCTGTCTAAACTGTGCATGCAAATCATGATACGCAGTCTTTGGGTCATCATTTTGCTTTATAAAGGATGGCATCTGAAGTCAGTTAGAGCCATGCAGGTCTAGTCAAGAAAATGAGATTGCCAAGGTGTAAGTGAGGCTGGATGTTAATGCTTCATCTGCCGGGTAGTTAGATGATTGATTCCAGCTTGCTCTCTTGCAGAATGAGGAGTAACCAGAGGTAAAATCTTCAAGGCACTGCAGTAATATAAACAATATATTTTTTTTTAAATGGGAGTTAAATGTCATTCAAGGCAGCAGATAAGACCATCCATATCTGTGGGGAGCCAAGCTGCAAGAGAGAATGTGGCATTTTTCATGCAGTGACTTCTTAAAGCAGAACCACACTTGTGTCTGTGGGGTCCCTGCTGGGAGCTTTGGTCTCAGGAGAATGTTCCTTGCAGAGAAGCCATCTCATTATTTCCTTTCCATCATTAACTGTTGGTCAGAAAGGAAGAATATATTCTGGACCACAGCAACCTAATTGCCTTTTAAGTTCTCTGAAGCCATGAATTGCAGGCTGCAAATGACTATGGTAGTAACAATAATAAGCCACTGTCTTTTCTTAATTACAGAACAGGAGAGAAGGGAAAACCGTGACTTGTCTTCAGCCTGTTACTTAGCGAGGCATACCTCTGTTGCGTTTGGCACACCAAATATGTGACTTACACAGCTAGTTCCTGCCATCTGCTTCTTGCAGTTAGCCCTGTGTTTCTGCCTTTGTGATGGAGTGTTAGGGGATCTCCTGCACGGTGCTTCAGGAGATCAAGCACCCCTCACCAGCATGCTCTGAGGTATGATGGCAGCTACTTTTGACCAAAGGTGGTCATTTTAGTCACAGTCTGGTGCTTTTATCTAACCATACAGAAAGTAGGATCCCAAATGCTGCTTACTTCTAACAGCTTCTTTTCTGTCCTGTGGTGCCACAGATCTTCGTGTGGCATATTCCCCAACATATGGCAGAGCTGTCTTAAATGTATAGATTATATATAACCAGGCACAAAGCTAATGCCCAGTCGTACAAATGCTCAAAAAAACCCAACCATATATAACTGAAAGTCAAACTGTGTTACATGATTTCCTACATAGTTTTGAGGCTAGAAAGAACCATTTGGAAGACATACACTTTTACTAGGATTCTGCCACTGTTCTCGGGGCGTCCCTGGTCCTGCAAGAGAGGACTGAGTTGGTGAGATGTACTTACCTATTCCCTTCCCTCCCTGGGACATGGCAAAAGACTAAAGAGAGAAAGCAAGATCCATTATCCATTTATTTTCTGTTTGCTTTCTGTAGCTGAACTGGCATGGACTGTGCTGTAATCTGTCTAGGTCAGCAGAGAAGGAATTTTTGTTCTGAAATATTTCTGTTCCACTGGGTCTTCAGAGTTCCTGGAGTGGAGCACTGTTTTCTCCACCCTTTGCTAAGGGATGTTCTGATGTCATTAGTTACTGCTTCGGGAGGAAGGATTTCAATGTGATGCTTTTTGATAGTTTTCCCACTCTTCACATACATCTTGAAGTATCCAAAATGGGAATGAGATATTTTTGACCTTGTCAGTAGAAAAACACCCAGTTGGTCAAGTTAGTAAAATACAGTCCATTTGATTGGTTTCATTTCATTTAATGTCAACAGTGTTTAAAATCCATGTTTATATGTTTAATCTCTAGGGAGATAAAAAAAAAGTTAAACCCATTTTTCCTTTGAGCTACAGTTGCTCAGATTACCTCAGGAAATGCCAAAAGTTTATGTCCTTGGAAGACTATTTGGTTGAGCTGTCTTAACTAATCGTAAAACCCAATCATCAGAAGACAAGAAAAAAAGGAGGAAAAAAAAAAAAAAAAAAAAAAAAGAGGCCAAAATAAATTTGCTCTTTGGAGGTCAACCAGCTATTGGCAAAGGAACTCATAAACCAAGGAATTTTAAAAGC
>JAAGNO010010108.1:0-26790 GCA_033439905.1 Ceryle rudis | reverse complement strand
AATATATTTGGTTGGGTTGTTTAAAAAAAACAAAAAACCAATAAAACAGAAAAAAAAAAAAAAAGGAGAAAAAAAAAAAAAAAAAAAAAAAAAAGAGGCCAAAATATAGTTGCTTCTTGGAAGTCCATCAGCTATTGGCATAGGAACTGCATAAGCAATGAATTCTGAATCTCTATCTCTTGAGTTTTTACTGTGGTTTGTCACACTGGAATAAGTGTCCTTTGTTGTTAGTGGATAGCATTCCTCCCTAGTCTTCTAGAAACTTTGAATGCATTTTAAGCATGTCAAGACACATTTTGCTATTATAATATCCTGGCAGTATAATTGGAAAGTGTACTGCATGCACATTTGAATATTTATAAGGATTTTATGTATTTTCCATTATTCTGCTTAAAAGTGCATTGTAGCAAATTAGTGTTGTGGCTTCACACCAAATTTTGATAATATATATTGTAGTTGAATCATGCACAGATTCTCTTAAGGCACATTGAGTTAAATGTAATTTTTACCCTATCTGAGAAATAGGAACTGGAAATAGACTGGATGTCTGACTTGAATGCCAGACATCATCCCTACTGAACCTGTCTTGAGAGCCAGGAAATTACAAAGGTAGCTCAAGTGTTAGAGGGTTTGTTTTACTGAGCTGTTACAGGTCTTGTGTCTTAACCAGCCTCTCCAAAAAGCATAGGTGCTTTCTGAAAAATGTTTGTTGCTCTGTAGGGAGTTGTCCCTATTAGCTGAATTACTTACAGTTTGCTACAACCTTACTACTTAGCTCACTGCAATTTTAGCATTTAGTGTATATTTAGTTAAAATGAGACATCACTAAGAAGAATTTTCTTTCATTTTGTCACCTCTTTGTTTTCATGTTGAAAACCTTACTTTACAAATAGCTCTCTGTGTGTGGCCATCAAAGGGTCTTAGAATATTGAGGGATGCTCAGAATAAGCAGGAGTGTTTTTTCTCCTGCTCAGTGATAGAGAAGATGCTGGAAAGGAGAAGACAAAACAGTGTTAATGCTCTAGGCCATAATTGCATTTCCTTATTTCATCTTTTATGTGGCTGGAAGCACCTGATCTTCAATTGCATGCCTCGGGTTATAAATTAGTGATACAGTTTATGAGGTAACAAACACAATGTGATCAGCTATATTGCTTTATGATTTAGTGTGCTCCTCTACATTTTTAAAGCATTTATGTTCACTGCATCTAGGTGAAACTTTTCAGAGTACTCTAAAGGTTATTGATTTATTTGCAGGTTTATATCTTAATTTATACATTGTCAGTTTGCTTGCAAAGGACAATGAACGACTGTCTCTCGTGGAACAATTAACAAGTGTCAGTTTTGGATAATTGGATATTTGGATAATTGGACCGTTATGAACATCCCATAGAGAGCAAAGGTTTGGATGTAATTCTCATTGCTGAGACTGAAGTCTTCCTGCAATGTTAATTTAATGTTAATTCTTACTACCATCTTAGGTAATAATTGTTGGATGATGTTTTCTGTAGTAATTGTAGAAAAAAATGGGCATAATTATCTGATACTACCTAAGTGTTATTTTAGCAGTCAGAATAGAATACATTTGGAGACAGCTAGTCTCATTCATAAGAGTTAAAGGATGAAAATGTATTTATCTTGAGGAAGGTGCATCCAAAGAGCTGTGTTTCTGAACAGAGCTTTGCATTCTCTTTGCAGGGAATTACTTATTTCCCATAGTTTATATAACAGATAATTGTTAACAGCTTGCAAATTCAACAGACCTTAGAATTTGCTATTAAAGGGTAGTTGACCAGAAACTTGTGATCAGACAGCAGGTGATTACTTTGCAGATACTTTCCACAATTCCCCTTGTTCCTAAGACTCATACTTTGGGGCTTCAGCCTTGTTTGTGTGGATGTTTTATTTGGGGACTTTCCTGTATACTTTCAGGAATTATTTACCTCATCTCAGCTCTTGGCCATCTGGTGCATTCTTCACTCTTCCTGACTGTTTCTGCACGGGATGGGGGTGGCCTTCCCTCTGCCACCAATGCAGCCGTCACAGTGAACATCCTTCAGACCACTTCAGCCCCTGCCATATTTGAGAGGTCCCGGTATACTTTCTCTATCCCTGAAGATGCACCTGAAGACAGCCCAGTCGGCACCATAAAGGCCAGAGCGCCTCCAAGTAAGTTGCATACTCAGTCAGAGTTTACATTGCATTTTTGTTGTGACTGTTAACTGGAAAGTTCTGCAGATAATGACTCTATTTTTATCACTGTATTTTTCTACAAACTTTCATAGTGTTTATTCAATCTTTCAAGCACTGAATAGTATTTGCTGTTCACATTTACAGCAACTGGTGTAACCACTCCTGTATCAGGATGCTCTTGAGAATAGATGGAGATTCATGGTACTCTCCTTGGTGGTCCATGAGGATTAGCAACCACCTCCATTTTCTTCCAGATGCATTTCTGTAATTGTAAATGGGAGATGGGCAACACGTTGTGAAAGTGCAAGGGTCTGTGTGACGACGTGGCTTCTGTTAAAGCACCAGCCATGCAAGATGAATCTCAGAGCAATGCTCATGATCAGAGACTATTCAGAAGTTCCATAGAATCTCTATGAAACAAACCCCAAACCTCCCCCGTCCCCTCAAAGAAACCCCAACCCACAAACAAATGAACAAAACCCCCCAAAAACCCCCACTTTTTCCCAAACTAAGTGGTGAAGTCCAGGTGAAAATTTATGGGACCTTTTGAAAATGTATTTAATCCACTTGGTTTCCTTATCAGTTTTAGAGGAGAATGGGTTACCTCCTGCCAGGCCTTAGTCATAAAAAAATCCTGTCCTGAGAGACATATATAGATTTGGTTCCTATACAGAGCATTGGGAGCCATGAGTCCAGATACCAGCTTGATGATGGATCTGTACATGTAAAAATGGTAGAGGCAGAGGTTTTATATATGTTTGATCAGTCAGGTCCTCCCATTTTCTCCTTCTTGGAAGGACAGGGCATGGACCACTACGCTCAGAGTGAGGTAGCACCTCTGGAGTGGCTTTGGTAGCAAGCCTGCACTTTTAGGTAGCTTTTGCTTTAGGTAGCATCTGATGTACATGGGTTCTAACAATGGTCTGACAATGAATAGTAAAATGCAGGTCTTTCAGAGAACTGCCACCTTTTTCATTCCTTGCTATAATGAAGGACTGTGTGTAGTGAAATTTCTCCCCTAAGGCTTATTTATAGGAATGGTTTTTTCTCTATTTTAGATTGGGGAAAACCAAGAGGCTATTATACTGTTTTTCTAGATGGAGTTTTATCATACCAGTGGGATGAAATTCAAGCAGTTCACAAGCGGACAGACTATATGCAGTCAGATGGAGTTTGTGCAGTATTTTTTTTCCACCAAAAGGCTCCAGGGGCAGGAAGCAGGAAGTGTAAAAAGCCCAGGAAAGTCAAACATCTGTGTAGCTTACATTTTATTCTGAATTTCACTGCATGAATTTTTCACAGATGTTCTTACCAACCTTCATGTTATCACTTTCGTATTTTATTTTATTTTTACATTATTTTTTTGTTGCTATTTCCATTTCTAGATTCTTTAGAGGTGGTTTCTTACAGAATTTCCTCTGGTGATCCACATGGAAGATTCTCTATTGACTCCCAGTTTGGTATCATCCGCACCAAAAAACAGCTTGACCATGAAACTCAGTCTGTTGTGGTGCTCACTGTTCAGTCACAGTTGGGTAATTCCCCTATCTACAGTAGCACCCAGGTCAACATATCTGTGATAGATGTTAATGACAATCCTCCTGTATTTCTTACCAAATCTGATAGGGTAAGTATTTCACATACCCAACCTCCTGGCACTGCTGTTTACATTGCTCATGCAGAAGACAAAGATAGTGGGCTGAACGGGGCAATCAGATACAGTATTACAAGCAAGCAGTCAAATGCATTTAGCATTGATCCAAGTCTTGGAGTGGTAAACCTCACCAGGACGGTATTTGAGGATAAGCAGCAGGAATATACGCTACATATAGCAGCCGAAGACTCTGGAAGTCCCCCTCTGACTTCTTTGCTGACATTGACAGTAATTATTGAAGAGCAGAAGATGGGCCCTACTTTGTTTTTTCAAAACATGGTGTATCAAGTAGAAATCAGTGAAGCCACCTCTCCAGGTGCCCAAATCCTTCAGGTTCAAGCACGCTCACTCGATCCGCGCACCGTTACTGCCAAGCTGACCTATTCCTTAGAGCCTAGCACAGATTCCGTTGCATTTGGAATCAGATCTGACACTGGCTGGATTTATCTTCGGAAACATATAAACTATGAACGTGCACAGATACTAAGTTTTAGAGCCCTTGTCAGCACCTCTGAGGATGAAAACCTCAGACAAAATGCAAGTACATCAGTAATAGTTAATGTCCTAGATGAAAATGATAATTCTCCCATGTTTATGCGTGAGAGCTACTTCTTTGAAATGGAGGAGAATCCAGTTCCCAGGGGTGTGGTTGGCACCGTAACAGCCGTTGACAAAGACTCGGGAAGAAATGGACAACTTTCCTATTTCCTCTTGTCAGATGGAAAGTATTTCAAGATGAATTCCAACACAGGTAACATTTTTTGATTTGTAATCTGCCTAATACTGCTTTTGGAAAGCAGCCTTCCCTAAGGGAATGGAGGTAAAGGGTAAAGCTTTCAGGAACTGCTGTGAATCTCTTGGGTTGATATGTGAATATTCTAACTCAGAGTTTCACAATTTGGGGAATGAAATAAATATGATACATGTTAATGAAGAATAAAATAACCCGTAGGATTTGATTTTTTTTTTTTTTTTCATGACTTTATGTTCTCTTGGTCATAAGTTTCAGTGTTTGTAACAGATTAAAAGGTGGAGTTTTAAGTTATAACTTCAGTAGATCATATGAGGAACTTAATTGCCTGTGATAAGTACAGTTGAAAAAAGTACAGATCAGCCATAAATACCAAACAACACTTGACAGCTACAATGATTTAAAATATTTCTGAAAACTTCCGTAAGCTACATCAAAACTGAGTTGATGTTGTACATGGCACCACAGAAATAAGATTGGCTGAGAGGAATTTTTCACTGCACAGGGGGTACTCTGCAGTGAATCACAAATGCCTCAGAACACAGCGTGGAGATCCCAGAGGAAGGGAATCCTGCAAGGAACACGGGCACTGTAAATAATCCCGTTAGGCGAAATGATACGTAGTGAGCAAAGATCTGCTGTTTAAAATACCTGCTCCCAGATGTCCTGTCCTCATGGGGAGGGAATAGGATCTCCCAGAATTTCTCTGTAGGAGTCATAAAATAAAACTGTTCTTTCAAAAAAGGGTTTTGTTGACTACATTTATGGTAGCTTAAAGGCAAACAGAGTACTAGGAGTTAACCAAGAAAATCTTAAAATAGTATGCTGTTATCTGTGTGAAGGACTTTGGTCAACCACAGATCTACAGCTATATTGAGTATGGTTGAGAGAAGATTGGGTCAGATTTATTCACTGGGTTTACCAGAACGTATAGGAGACATAAAGTTTCCTCATTAATATGCAGACATTGTGTTCAGAATTCCCTAAGCAAGGGGCATAATAAAGGCAATTTGTCAGCAGTTGTTAAAATCCTGTGCTCATGTATTATCTGTCCTGAAGAAAAAGGCAGATGAATTTCTCTGAAAGTTCAGTGTGTTTGTGTTTATACCATTGCTCTGGGGCATCTGCTGTGCAGTAAAGGATGTAATATGGTGCTAAAGTGCAGGTGCAAACTGTGACTGACAGAATGTTTCTAGGGAAAGGAGCTTGGAAAACCGACACTATAATGTGTATCAGAAGATATGTATCATCGCTTCACATATAATTGCATGGAGTAAGATGAGTGCTGGCATATGTTAAGTAACTAACTCCCTTTCCTCTTTCGTTTTCTTTGCCCATCAGGTGAAATCATAAACTGGGTTGCGCTAGACCGTGAAAAACAAGCCCACCACCAGCTGACCGTGCTAGTGATGGACCACGGGTCCCCACGGCATAACGCCACCATAGCCGTGTACATTGCCGTGAGAGACCTCAATGACAACCAGCCCTTCTTCCCTCAGGCAGGGCCTGAGCAGGAGCTGCACCTCAAGGTGGGTGCTGGCGGTGGGGTGCTCTGCCGTGCTCCGAGCACCACCCTGTGGCAGGAACCCAAACCCCCATCCCACTGTGAAACGCTGTATGGCACAGAAATAGAAGCATAACCCGTTCCTAATGGAGACTACGGGTATATTTGGGAATTTCCAAATTTATAAAATGATTCCATTTCTTGTATGCTGTTAGACGTAAAAGGATATACGTGCAGAATTTTATTTATGTATGCATTAGAATCTCTTTGAATTCCTGACCTCTGAGTCTGCTGTAATAAAGATTTTTGTATCAGCAACACATGCAGACTCTAAAAGAGGATCCCTAGAACTGTGCTATTTAACCATTTCCTGAAATGCTCTTTGCACTGTCTATAAATATTACTGAAATAGAAAATAGAGCAACAGCTAAACTCTTCCATAGTGGCAAGGAATTTATTTTAAGACTCTCTGTTATCCATGTCTATTTGCAAATTATTTATAAATTGCTTAATGACAGGTTTTGGAAGGGCAGCCATCAGGGACACTTATTACCACTGTCTTTGCAAAAGACTTTGATTCTGGGAACAACGGTGTTGTATTATATTCAATAGAATCAGGTAAGTGTTATTCATAAGAAAAGATACATTGAAATAACTAGAGTTTTAGAGGTGCCGTGTATAGTTACAGGATTTTATGTCTGTTTTGTGCCTGTTAAAATAAAGGTGCCTGCGTAAATAGGAGTCGGGCTGATCATATGTCTTATGAAGTGTCTAAGGAGGTGCAGGCAGCTACCTTTCTTCCCTTCCCCCTCTGTCTCTTCTTCTCAGGGCTTTGGTTGCTTGTGTGGCCAGCCAGAGAGTGTTCAAATAGCACTCATTAAAGATGAGGACCGTGATCTTGTACTGTACAGATCAGTGTTTCAGTCAGTTTTTTAGTATCTTAAAAGAAAGATGATCTCCCTTTTCCCATGACTAATTGAAAATTTTGCTGCTAAAAGAATGGTTCATGACAGTCTGAGACAGGGATCAGAAGGATCAGCAGATAATATGGGAAAACAGTGAGGCTTGGGGGCTTTAGTTCATATTTCACCCATTTTTTTAATGCTGTGTTAGCCTGACATAGTGTGGCTGCTTAAAAACACTTCTCCTCGTTAGTTTCCCTTGTAAGTCCTACATGTAGTAGTAGTTCGCTTCTGGGGAAAACTATAGCATCCATTTTTGTTTGCAGTGAAATCAGTAACAGAGCAGTCCTAAACAGAATATGAGTGGGACCAGGGCATTAATACTTGTAAGAGACATAGATGTGATCTCTGGTTTTGTCACATACCACTTGCTACACTTTCACACAAAGGAGAATTCCGCCTGTAACCAGCGAGGAAGATGTCCCTTCCTCCTCCTTCACTATTGGCTCAAAACAGCAAGAGGTGCCAAGAACAGAACTACTTGTTTTTGTTTTTTTTTTCATTTTGCTACCCGCTTTATTCTACCATCTTAATGCAATCACTACCTTTTCAGCTTGGTAGTTGTAGTCTATAGTAATTTGCACATAGAGCGCACTGTTCAAATACTGAACAAAATACGGCAGAGCTGCATTGCTCCTCACTCTTAAAGAGCAAGGGAATCTGTAGCCATTTCTTGACAAAGCTGAAATTGCCAACAGATTTCCATGGGTTATGTTATACTGTGTACCCTTTTGACTTCTGTGGAGTAGTGGAAGGACTAAGATCCAAACCCCCAAGGGCCAGAGAACGAACTGTGCTCTCTTCCCCAAAGAGATGCTTCTAAAAAACAAGACAGTTAAGGACACTGTTGAAAATTTTGCAGTTGAAATATATGTAGATAATAAAAGACTGTAGGGTCATTTTATACAAGTGACTGCCTCTTCCAGAGTGAATTGGAGAAAACAGTAGACTTCTGCATTGTGAATAATAATATTTTTCATTAAATGATCCCTCTTAAGAAAAAGGGAGTGGGTATTACTCAACCTTTTGTTTGAAGGGTGATGGCCAGGCTACATGGGAAGTGGTCTTCAGGGACCTCTGCCTGTCTATATATATCTACGTTCAAATTGCACATTAGATTTTCTCACTGGCTTCACTGTAGAGCCTCAGAGGAGGAGTAAGTAAGAGCTCAAATTATAAAAATGATTAGCAACGCTAAATGTGATTGGTCTTGCAAATGCTGTCTCTAGAAAGAACAAAAGGATAAAAAACAGCAGCAAAAGACCCTCTCAAGGAGCCCTCCCAGCCTTGGAACTAGATATTTTCCTGATAAACAAATCCAAAACCAGCTGAGATTCTCTGATACTAATTTTTGTTGTTGTTGTTGTTGTTAGTTGGCGCACAGCCTTTAACATCTGGTCTTCTGTTTCATGGTGAAGTTCTTGCCTGGCTTGTAGTTTAAATAGTGTTTTCTAGTTCTGGGACATTGTTCAGTACTAAAATATGAAGAAGAAAGATGATCTGATTTGCAGCCATACTTGTTAAACACAAAGACATCAGGTTAATTGGAAGACTGCATGCAGATCAGCACTCTTTTCAGCAGTTGAGGGGACTGCCACAACATTAAGAGCTGTGTCAGTGGAAAAGGCATATCCATTTATTAGCAGGTTAGGGTAGAGTTGCAAGCGCCAGAAGAGACTGGGGCCATGAAACTCTAGTTATGGAAATATTGAATTTTTTTTTTTTCCTGTTCCATCCTTCATCTGATCTTCTGAATTTCTTTCTTTCTTATCCATTTCTCCTATACCTTCTTCCTTTTTTTTTTTTTTCCCCTCATACGAGAAAGGACATTTTTAGGATGTATGATACAAGAAGCAGTTGCCTAATTCAGGTGACTTATAGAGATGAAAGCTGAGCAGATGTTCCTGGAAGTGCAGGGAGCATAAGCTTTTGGAGCAACGACTGATGTGCTCTTTGAGTTTAAAACTTAAATCCACCACTTCCAAATACTTCCAAAATAGAAGCTCTGTGGATTGACACCTATTGCAGTTGAGCTCAGCTTTTTATGTTCTACTACCTGAAACAGAAAACCAAGTATTCGACTTTATGCTGAGGTACTGACTGTCTCATCACTGTCAATCTTCATAGTCAAACTGAAATTATGTACTTGCAATGTTTTTGTTCTTTGTTCACTTTTTTTTTAAACTATCTTTTATTTTTGGTTCAGTTTGGTAGCTCCATTTTGGTAGAAAAATGAAGGGAATAGTTTTTGTATGCTCCTTTTTACTGTTTTCTTGTTGGTTCTCCCTATCAGTTATTTTTAAATGTCACTTTTAGCAAAATGTTAAAAATATATGTATTAATTTCACATTGTGTTCTGTTTTTCATATCTCCTCTGCCTTTTTCTTAGCTGGGATTTTCTGTCATGAGACATTATATGGAACAAAATATTCTATCTGTGAATGTACAGTGTTGGGACCTAAACCAGGAAAGTAACCAAAAGCTATTTATGAAAACAATTATAAAGCAGCATTAAGATTTCGAAACTATCATGAAAAATGCAGAATGCAGGACTGTCTCGTTGAGTATAATCGTCTACATATTGTTTCCTTTTGTTGGTAATTTTCTCATTACATTCCGGACTGTGAGAATCCATGCAAGAAGGGACTCATGGAGCATTAGAAACCTATAGTCAGTCAAAAATAGCAGAACAATATTGGAAAACCCCCTCCCAATTATTGGTTGCGAAAACCCTGTTTCCTAACTGGCCCACTCAGTGTTTAAATTCTACAGGTACAAATATTTCACAGTTTCAGGTGAGGTGAATGGATACAAAGATGAACACCTATCTGTGCAGCTAATTAATTTGCATGTGTAGATTGGAGAACATAACCGGCTTCATGCTCCCTTAGGTGCCTATGGAAATGCAGTTCCTTCTGGGTGTTTTATGTATTACATCTCCACTGAATTTATCTTCACCACGTTTGCTTATTAGAATAGCAGCTGTTAGGCCACATGACTGTTTAACCCACTTGAACACCTTGTTAAAAATTGACTTAGCAAAAAGTTGTCTCCATAGTATTTCAAGAGAGAAGTAGTTATGACAAATACGATTTTCTCAGTTTCTAGTAAGGTACACCAAGTAATAGATGCCTTCCCATTTGACTAAAAATTGTAATGTAATTTTTATTGCATTCCTTGAAAGTGAGGGAGGCGAGTGTCGGTCTCTTTTCGTAGGTAACAAGTGGTATAATGAGAGGAGACAGCCTCAAGTAGTGGCATGGGAGCTTTAGGTTGAAAAAATTTCTTCACTGAAGGAGTTGTAAAGCACTGTTACAGGTGATGGAGTCACCATTCCTGGAGGTATTTAAAAGACTTGCAGATGTTCTTAGGGATGTGGTTTAGTGGTGGGCTTGGTAGTGTTAGGTTCACAGTTGGACTTGGCAGTCTCAAGGGTCTTTTCCAAACTAAAAGATTCTAAGTCAAAAGAGCCATTTACTCCTCTGTGACAGAGTTTTTCTTTGCAAGTCTAGAATAAATACAATATGATTTAGCTGCAAGTAGTAATGTTAATTACAATTTGCTTGCTATTTAAATGCAGCCAGTCCTTGATGAAAGATGTAAGCCTGATTTCCAATACTCACATGTTGCTCTGCAACAGTTTACTGTAAGATTTTAGTTACTACCCCTAGTTAGCTCCTGGTCCAGAGCACAGTCAGGGCAGGTGGCATCACTGTAGTTACAGTGTCTTAGGGTGTCCATAGGGCTCTTTGCTGACCCAGAGTCTGCGAGGGACATGAGCCAATTGTGTATCCAGCATCACTTAATTGAGCTTTCATGCCAGCTCGGAGACTAAGACCCAATTCTTTCTCTGGCCCTGCCTGCCAACTTATGTTGGAAGTAGGAGTACCAGTCCTGGTGTGAGTAGCATTGGTACGAAGTTGAGCACTTGCATTAGTACTCCATAGGGTGTCTTTCTGGAGCTTTCTAAATTCAGAGTAAGTCATTTATAAGAACTATATACTTGATGAAAAAAGAAGTGAACCAAATGAGCCAGAGAGACGCAAACAAGTGCAGCAGGTTCCCTTTCCTCTGGGTCTGGCTATTTCTTACTATTAATTGCAAATTCAGTATTTTGGAGGCAAACTGAAGAGATCTGTGGTAACTCATATCCATTTTTCCCCATAGAAGAGGATATAGGATACTTCCAGATTGATGCTGTCAGTGGGGAGTTAAGAACCACCCAGTCTCTGTCACACGCTGAGAGATCAGACTACAGAATGATGGTCACAGCCAGGGACCAGGGAATGCCTTCACTTCAAGGACATGCTGCTGTTTACATCCAGGTACTTGTTTATGCTGTACAGATAGAACAATTATGTTAGATACTTAGTTTTGGGAGAAGCTAGGGAAATAAGCTAAAGAAAAGAAGTTAAAAAATGTAAACACCTTGTCTCATGGTATTTTCATCAGCCATTTTTCTGTTGAGGGAGGAAATGAGAGGGCAGACTCCTTTTGATTTGTTAAGAATATACAACAGCATTCTGGGGTGTCTTGCAAATAGATGACATTTTTCCTTTAGTAGGAGGTCATTATGAACACGGGAAAGGAGAAGAAAAATATCCAGGTAGTCAGGATGAAAAACAAATATCAGGAGAGGCTGAAAGGGGAGGAGAGAGTAGATTGATTAATTTATTTTCTCCACACTGCTACTCTCTTTTCTAAATTCTGTCTCTGTAACCCAGTATAAGGATAGCTCATTCCTTTCTGCTGCTTTATACCAGGCTGCCCCTGCACGGGAGTGAGAATCCAGCCTGTGTGCTTACCACAGCCAGCTACCTGCTGTTCATCAAGCCGCAGTGGGGCTGCTTTTGGCCAGACCATCTGCGTGCTCCTGTATCAGAGGCTGAATGTCACTGTGTGTCACCCAGAAGGTTAATTTTGGATAGCTCGGAAAAAAATGTTTCAGTCAAGACAAGGCAAATGCAGTTGCCACGGTTAAAGAGATGCTTTCATTTTAAAGCATTAACTTGAAACACTGAAGCAATCTATAATCAATGACATAACCCTCAAAGAAACCCAGCTCTACGTGTTCAGCAAACTGCATCATGTACAGATTCTTTGTCATACCCGTCCCTACGATGTTGTCCTATGGAGAAAAACAGTTGAAGTGTTTCAGAGTAGGCAAGAGATAAGCAGTGTTCAAGTTGTCCGTCTTTGGACCCTGGTGATTCCGAGGGTGAGAGACAGTCTTGTGCCTTTTTTTAACATGGGAATGAAAGATAGAATTATGGAATGACTGCCCAATGACTATTTGAACTCTTACAGAGCATGTTCAGTTTGTTTTCTGGCTTTGAGGCATATTTAGGAATAAATATCATCACAAATAATAAATGATTAAACTCTCAGTTAAGGAAAACAATTTTCATTACATTATTCATAATAACAATGGGAAAATATTGCAGTCTTTGTGCTTTTGTTGCAGGTAATTCCACTTCCCAGTGGAATCTTCTCTCAAGATTTCAAGCACTTTGTCATACCTGAAAATTTTAAACCTGCACAAGTCTTAAACTCTTGGAAGTGGCCTGATAATCATCTAAAAACTAACAGGAAACTGCATTTCAGTATCTCTAAAGATGATGATGATGATGATGGTTATGCTCATTTTGAAATAGATAGTTTGACAGGAGACCTTTTTCTTTCCAAGGAACTTGACTATGAAACAGCTTCGCACTTCCTTTTGCAAGTTATTATAAAGGATTGTAATAATAATCCCCCACAGAATAACACTGTCTTCCTAAGTATTGATGTAGAAGATCAGAATGATCATGGTCCGTGTTTTCAAGATGACTTTGTAGTGATTGGCGTAGAGGAGAATGTACCCGTTGGCACTCCAGTTTACACATTCAATGCAAAAGATGGAGATGGCAGTTTTCTGAACAGCAAAATACAGTATTCCCTAGAAATGAATAACATGGGTGAAAATCTATTTCTTCTTCACCCTTCATATGGCACCTTGACCACAGCTTTTCCGCTAGACAGGGAGATGACTCGCTCTGTGATCCTTACAGTGTCTGCGGCGGACCAGGCAATAAATCCGACCGATCGCAGGCTTGATTCCCTGGCTGTGAAAATTGTTATTTTAGATATTAATGACAACAGCCCCAGTTTTACATCTTCGCCTCATTCCTATGTTATGGAGGATGTGGAAGTGGGCTTCCTTGTGCACCGCATAATTGCAAAGGATCCTGATGAGGGAAGAAACGGACAAGTCACATACCACATTCTTTCAGGAAATGAAAACAAAGCATTTCTACTGGATAAAATCACAGGTACTGTAACTTCTGTTCTCTGGAGTTTCTTGTACTCGGTACTCAGGCTGATTCCCTGGAGCAGAGCACCCCACGAGCATGGCAGTGTTCATGCACTGTGGGTGCAGTGTGTCTGGGGAGGTCTGAAGTGCTGATGAATTTGATTTTTCAGCCCTAGGAAATTCTCTAGTTCCCGAATGAGTTCTGTAACTATCGTGCCATCTACACACAAATTAAAATCTCTCTCTAATAGTTGCAGTATTTTCTGGTTCTTACTCTGATTTTGAATCCTTTGTGACACAACTGTCATTGATTTGCAGAGCTCCTACTTGCCTAACTTATTTGTGAAAGAGGGCAAATAAAGTTAAAAATTTAAACCTGATGTTAAATAAAAAGGGTTTGCTTGAATATCCCAAGAATCCCAGTTGCCTTGATGTCAAAATGAGTATTTCTGGGGCAGTTAACACCCTGAAGGGGAATCACAGGTAATGATGGACTCCAAAGTGAAAACTTGCGGCAGTGGCAAAGCATGCATGGTGATGGTACATTGAAGTTGTGAGTGCTGGAACAACTGGGATCCTAACCTGGACCAGAATACGTATTTAATACCTTTTTCATTATAATAGGACTCTTAACTACAGCCCAGCTTCTGGACCGTGAGATTCAGGAGCGCTACAGTTTGACAGTCATGGCTCTTGATGATGGCAGCCCAGCTCTCTCCACCACGCAGGTTCTAACTGTCAATGTTCTTGATGTGAATGATGAGGCCCCAGTATTTCTCAAGCAACTTTATGAAGCTACAGTTCGTGAAAACCAAGATGCAGGAGAATTTGTCATAAAGGTGGAAGCTGTGGACAGAGATGCAGGTAATTTCTGTGCTTTTGCTGTTCATTTCATTGTGGACAGATCAAATCTTGCTGCCTGCTGTGGTTGCGTGTACAGGTGTTGTGCTTTTCCCAAGGTAACATGAGCTTTGAGTTTCAAAACGTGGGGTTTGGTTTAGATCCACAACCTTTATTTGGGGCTTGAAAATATTCTGACTTGCCCACTGGGATATCTTCAACTCTGAACTGGTATATTAAGTGTAAGGTGTGCACTTGTGTGATGAAGAGTATCTCAGCATTCTGTAGCTTTCATGTGAAGATAGACAGCGTGCTCTGCTTATAAATCAATAATGTTCAGCTCAGCTAAAGTTAGTATTAGAATATTTTGTCGCTCTCAATCAGAGAGTTTTGAATCAATAGAGAAGGGTCTTGGCTTTGTAAGAGAATCAGCAAATCTGCACTAATCTTTTCTGACCAGAGAGGGGCACTGTCATCCAAGATTTTCCACCTAGTTGAGCTGTGAAGGGAGTGTGGAACCCGCTCTGGATTTCAAATAGGATTTTATGTCCATCAGAATGTTAACTCATTCTTTTTCAAACATACATGGATCCAAGTAAGAGGGGGTGGTTCGTGGGCTCCTTGAATCACAGGTAAGGACTAAACATGTGAGAGTCTTTGCTAAACAACAAAAAATTCTTCCAGGTTTTCAACTGCCTGCTCTTTTGTAGTATCTAAAATGCATCTGATGTTACAGGTAGTCTGTGTGCTGGAGAGAACCTTAAGTAATACCATGCGCAGTGCGTACAGGTGGTGTAACATGAAGCAGTTACACAGAGTCTGTGGTCTGCAGTAAAGGTAAAATCTGGAAAGAGAATTAAATCCTATAGTACTGCTGCAAGTGGCCCAAAGGTTGTCTCAGCTTTGTGAATGACTTCCTTTTACCGTGGGTTCACTTTCTGCACATCTTTAGAATTGTTTAAGGTTGTGCTATCCAGAAAATAGATCAAAAAGTAGATCTTGCTAGCAAAATTTTCTGTATTCAGTAAGTTTTGTCATTTTAATGTTGAGCATGTATTGATTACAAAAGGCTGATGTGAGCTCGACAGAGATCCTATATAGAAGGGACATTTCCCCACAAGTATGTAAAGTATATAGAAATTAGGGATGGGTGGGTATCCCTGTCTAACAAAATCTGAGAAAAAAATCTGAGAAAAAGCTGAGCAGCATTACAGTCTACTTCTGTAGACTCTCTCTTCCGAGTATTTTCTTTTGTGGATCACCCTATTAAAATAAAAAAGGCAGCATTTGAAGTAAAAGTTTGCAAGATAATAGAGAAAAGAAGTAGGATTTTGCTTGAATTCCTCTCCCTCCTTTCTCTGTCCCTTATTTATTGCACATGTTGTGGGAAATACAGCAGAAGGGAAATTTTGGGAGCCGTTAGGAGGAGGGAGTGGGGGTGGCTTGGCAGGGTGGAAGGGAAGGGCATTCCAAGTGTACTTGGTGGCACAGCCTGCGCCTGCCTGTGCAGACACTTTGGACTGGAGCATTATTGTGGCTGATGGTTCCTTCCTGATTTTTTTTATTATTTTTTTATAGTGCATGTTCCATTAACCACAGTCCTTCTGTTGGCTCTTTTTCTCACATTTTCCTGATTTGGCCCCCCATCATATGCATGTAGCAGTATTGCTCCAAGCAAATACTGAAGTGATACTCATCGTGTTAAGACAATAGAATTTATATTGGAGTTATGCAAATATGATGCTGCTCACTTTTCTTACCTTTTTGGAACAGAAATTTTAAGTAAGACAACTCCTCTCATGATGTTCTTTATACTTTATGTACTTTTTTCCTTCCTTTATTTTTATTCACTCTTACAGCTCACATGTCAGTAATAATTGCATAGTCTTAGCAGAGGACTTTTCTCTCATCACAGATATATATTTTTTTTTTTTCCCCCTACTTCATATATTCCCTGACTGACCACAGGGAGGAATCATTTTTACTGACAGTATCAGCCATCATCAATCTTTCATTTGTCTTTCTATCTCATTCCCTGTGAAGGGAGGGAGGGACAGCAACCAGCTGTCACTTGCTTTGTGTTTGACCCAAGATCTGAGCTTCCTTCCAGTTCAAAAGGTCTTTTCTTTTTGGAAATCACTACTAAAATTTTGCTTGTAGTGCTTTTCTTTCGCGTGGATATCTGTGAAAACATCTTGTGTGGCCAACTCCCCCCCTGCACATTACAAGAGCTGCACTTACTGCAACTCTACATTGCCTCACTTTCTCTTAAGTTCTATTATGGTGTGGGAGCTCTCCACCCATCCCAAGGCCAACATCTAGCAGAGCAACACAAGTCACTGCAAGTGTAAAGACATGTGTAATACAGGTCAGTACTGGAAAAAACGCATGGGAAAGCAAAGATACTTGTAGCATGTTTAAGATAGGGGTTTGTCTTGAGACATGTCTTTGCAGAAGCTCTTGAAAGAACTGGACTAGCATTTGTCAAGGTCAGCCTTTAACCAGCTCTCTGGTTCAGTAGTTATGTCTGAAGCCTTGGGAGAAAAATCTCAGAAGATTAACAGAGACTGCTGACTTAGAGTTATGAGACAGGGCTTACTGCCATTCACCAGACGTTTTATCTCGCTCATATTCATGAATTATCATGGTCCTAAACAACACCAGTATTATGAAGATGAGACGAGCCTAGATTTGGGTCAGTGGAGACATTTGTTGACATTGCTTCTACACCAGTGCTGGCACTAGGCACAGCGTACTGCCATGGCCGCTGCTTCTGAGAAGCTGTTGGGAGCACAGGGGCTGCTTATGCTGTGGTGAGAGAATGGAAAAATGGCCCGAAGCTTTTCCTGGGCTGCAGCTCAGGCACCATTCATCCACTCCACAGTTTGGCCTGCAGGGAAAAGAGCCCTTGCCAAGGGGCTTAGCTCCTTTTCCAGCTCCTAATGTGTAAGAAGAATAGTTTGTTTCTCGTTCCAGTTTGTAATTTCAGCCCCCAAAATGCGACTAGCGCTATTGTATAATTAACCAACAGGTTGGATCAAGTGCAGACACGTCAGCTGCTGTGCCACAGTATGTGAATGCATAGAGTTATCGTGCTCCTCTCTTGGGCAGGGTGTGCAGCTTTCTCCTACTGCTAGCTGTGCACTTCTAGCAGATGAGTATGAGATAGGAGGCAGTAACTGCATGGTAAATAAATGTAATTAATGTGTCACATATCTCTGTTCTTTAAGGGTTAAAAGTGTTCATTTGCACAGTGTGTGAATACTCAGCTGGGATGGCACACATATGGTTTTTTGGCACTGTCTGTAACTAATATCCGTTGAAAATCTGCCGGTGAAAAGCACCGAAGGAGTTCAGTTGCAGAAGACCATTAGCTAATGGTTATCAACCCTGCAATGTCATGTGTCTTTTTTTTTTTTCCATCTGTAGCATACTGGGGATTAAGGATGGATAAATGCAGGCAGAGCTGTGAATACTTTTCTAAATTCAGTTGAATGGTGTCTAATATGGGCAGATAGATAGTGTGTGTTGGTAACCTGGAACTCTCAAGCCATTCTCCTTGATTCTCTTTGCTGCTGTGATTTTTCTCCTGTTTTATGGAAAGCTGTAAGAATTTCTGTAACTCATTTTTTCTTCAGCTGTATCTTGTATGAATATGTCCCTTCCTTAACTTAGTCTAGGTGCAAATGCATTTATAGTAGTAATTCTCTTAATGAAATTTCAGTAGCATTGTCAGCTGTTTAGCAAAGCTATTCAAAGGCAAACAAGGAAATCATGGATGGTAAAAACCATAGGCTGTTTCTTCTCTCACGCTGGTGTTTCTCCATCAACTCCAGTGCAGATTATGGCAGCGTTTGACTCTGAATAGCAGTTTGCATATGACTAGGAGTGCTGTAGTTTTCCAGGTACACCAGCTGTCCCTACCCTACTAAAAGACTGATTGGGAAAACACAGAATGATTGAATGAAACTTAGAAAATACTATTCAACATCTCACTGTAGAGAGATAGTTGCATTATCTCCAAGTGAAGTTCGGGGGATAACCAGAGCTGCCAGAGCAGCCTGCTACTCTGTCTGACATCTTGTTGAGGAATAAACTACCTGCCTTGGGGAGTGCAGAAGACAAATGCATGGATTCCATGGTCTGAGTTAATGCTGTCTTGCCCCACGTGGATAAGGCAGCTGGTTTGGAGGCATGCCCTGTGTGCCTCGAAATGCTGCTAGAGTCACTTTGGCTGGAAAACTTAGGCACAAAGCAGCATTTGGATGAGAATTTTGAAGATCCAAATTTTAACTTTGGGTATTTTGAACAAATGAAGAAGTAGTTACTACATTAAAAATAATTTCATTCATAACCCATTTCCTGGGACAGGGAGAAGAAAGAAACAAATCTGACCTGAATATGAGGAGAGTGCCTGTGTTTTACTAAGATTTCCATTCTGCTCTGCAGGACTGAATTCCTTACTTAGGTATGAAATCTTACCAGGAACTGGTTATGAGAAGTTCAAGATGAACTCGGAGAGTGGAGTACTCGTAACAACAGCATCACTGGACAGGGAAACCCAGGAGGTTTTCAGTATCAAAGGTAACAGTGTGAAATATCTATGAGTGCCTGTAAAATGGACAGTGAGAATAGATGTGGTGTTATTATCAGGTACAGAAGAGCATATGCTTTTTGCATAGCATAAATAACTTTCCTATTCCACTGTTATTAAGGAATATCTATGCTTTCACCTACAACCATGGTATACAATTTGCTTTCTTTTTCTTAATCTTAGTACTGGTTCGAGATAATGGATCCCCATTGCTGTCAAGCACCGTGACAATTATCTGCACAGTGCTGGACGAAAATGATCACTCTCCCACATTTCTTCTTCCCACCTCTGAGATCTTTATTCCAGAGAACCAAGAGCCTTCTGTCATTTACGTTACCCGAGCTGTAGATATGGATGCTGGCAATAACGGAGCATTAAGATACAAAATAATTGGTAAGTTACACGCTATCATTTTTGTCAGTATAAATCAGGAAGTATATAAATAGCTGTATCCAAGTTTTAGACAAGTCCTGATTTCACTAGGCCTCCTTAGCTCCCATCTTGTCCTCATGCTTCTTTCATGTGGAAAACAAAAGATCCTTCACCCCTTTGTCAGCATTAATAAGCACTCTCCAGGTATACTTTGAATCTGCTTTCTGGGTTTCAAATAGTACAGAAAAGAAAAAACTACCAAATGCTGGACAGAGTCCTTAATCATGAAGGCATAATTTTGTCCTTTTTGTTCCAGTTGTGGAAGTTCTGAATGTAAATATGCCCTTGCAAAGAAGTACGAGAATTAATCTGATTTTATGCATTTAATTTTATTTCATGAGAGCTTCTTTCACCCAGTAGTTATCATACTTGGTGTTCGTATTACCAAACTCTCCCCACGTCCACTATGCCAATATAAGCTCCACAGCAGTTCAAAGCCTCCTATAATATCTTTGCAGAAATACAAGTTTGCTGTGCTTGCTTTGGTTTGTGGCTCTCAGCAATAGCTCAAATGTAGGCAGATAGCTACTGTGGTAACAGCCAACACATTCTTCTTTGAAGAAACTGTTATGAATTCCTTTGTTTTCTTGGTTTGAATTTCACAATCTTTTATGATCTTTAATTTAATTACCCTTTGCTCTCTCTACATGTTGTAAAATCTGTATGCCATTCACTGTTGCTAAAAATGCTGACTTTTCTATTGACAGCTTCATATTTACCTCTCCCCTCCCCATGCCCTCTAATTCAAGACCTTGCACAATTATTCACTTCCAAGAGACGGGTTTGTAGAAGAGAACAAGGAGCAAGTAATTACAATTGTCAGCAATGCTTTATAGGTTTCTGGAATTTGTAACTAAGGTTGGGAAGAGGTCACTATACACAGCATTATAGTTGCGGGAGATTTTATAAGGTGTGCTGCTTTGGAAAAAAAGACACGCATCTGGCAGAATAGCCACTCTGTAAATTGCTAGGACATGCTGTAGTTACTGTCATTGCCACCCACTGATTTAAATGAAATGCAGACTTTATTTCATGTAAGAGGAGTAAAACACGAGCGCAGCAGCTGCACGAGCAGTCGGATGATGTTATTGCAATTAGCATAGCGGTATTCACAAGGAGTTCTTTGTTTTCAAAAACAATCATTTGTGATCATTATATGTTTTGTGTGTTTGAAAGGTGGAAATGTTGGAGAATACTTCACACTAAATAACACTTCGGGAATACTGGTGGTCACACGTAGCTTAGACAGAGAAGATGTCAGCAATTTCACTCTTGTCATCGAGTGTCATGACCTAGGCAGTCCCTCGAGAAGCTCCACTGTGCAGCTCTATCTAACAGTCTCAGATGAAAATGACCACAACCCATTGTTTACAAAGACCCAGTATCAAATCTCTGTGAGAGAAGACCTGGAGGAGGGCTCAACCATCCTGGACCTCTTTGCTTCTGATGAAGATGATGGCCTGAATGGTGAAGTTATGTACTCCCTCATCGATGACACCTATGGAGCATTTGCTATTGACAGCGTAACGGGGTCAATAATTACTACAAAGGCACTGGACCGGGAGACCAAATCCCAGTATACATTTAGGGCTGTGGCAAGTGACTGTAGCACCCATTTGCCAAGAAGCACCACTGCCAGTGTTGTGGTTCACATTGGTGACGTCAATGACAATGATCCCATTTTTTTTCAGAATCCTATCAGGGCCTTTGTGCCCTCTGAAAGCCCTGTGAATGAGACAGTAGCCACTGTGAGAGCAGAGGATGTGGATCTGGGATCAAACGGAGCTGTTGTTTTCAGTTTGATGACGGCAGAAACTGTATTTCAGATTGATGCACAGACAGGTGACATCATTCTTCAGGAGCCCATGGCTTCCAAGGTCTTCAGTACCCAGTTGCTAGTGACAGCTTCAGATCAAGGTATCTCGCCTCGAACAGCCACAGCTATGGTCATTATCTTTACAGAAGAACAAAAGGAGGAGATTTCATTCAGCCGTAGCCTGTATGAAGCAAGCGTGCCTGAGAACAGTCCAGCAGGTAGGCATCAGATCCCAGTTTGTGTTCCTGTAGTTGCCAATCTCCCCTCCTTTGGAATGGTAGTAGTAACAAATAGTATAGGGAAACCTTTTCACTGTGCAGCAGCAGGGAAAAATTAATTTGGGTATAGCAAATACATGTCTGCCCTTTTCCAGTGCACCAGCATGAAAAAGAAGCATGGTCTGTTAGTTGGAAGGCATTGTCTGGCCCTTGAGTTTGCTGCCCATGTGCAATGGTGACGTTCACATTAGACAGAAAACTCCTTGTCAAAGGTGGTGTGTTTCCAATCCTTAGCCTGGGAAGCCCTGAGCATCATTGGGTTCACTCCTTTTAGCAAAATGACCTTGCTGATAGGTGGACAGTGTTTAATTGTCATTTCCCTTGTCAGTACACGTGCACCGAGATGAGCTGAGTGGTGTGTACCAGTGACAACATGACACTTCTGGTTTTTGCAACCCCCTTCATGAACTGTTGTAGCTTTCCTAAAAGCTCTAAAACCTTACTGAAGTTTTAGTACTTTCCAGAAGAAGGAGAATCAGGGGTAGGGTGGGGTGAAGGGGAGAGAAATTTGGAAGCTGAGGTACACGGTCACTCAGACAGGCTTTTACAGTGTATCTGTAGGTAGAGCCTGTGCTACTGAATGCCACCTGTAGACAAGCCAGCTTTGATCACAAGGTGCTTACAGGTTTGTTTATTGTTGTTCCATATCATTATGGGAATTACTGCTCAACTCTTTGTCATTCAAAGAATATTAGTGGTTATGCTTCCTGCCACTTCGATATGCCAAGTACCTTTTCCTGCTCCAGGAGCTGGGTTCATCCTAGTGAGGGGCAGAAAGGAGTGCCTGTCACATTCTTGTGCTCACAAACTGCCCTGTACGATTAACCAAATGTATTTAGAGATCTGACCTGCACTATAGTCTTGATTCAGGCACTGCCTCAAGTGGATCACCCTGAACTTATCCTCATCACAGTTCCAATTTCAGTAAAATGAAAGCAATATTCCTTCATATCGTAAGGGTATTGTGAGACTAGTGAATTCTTAGATCTTGAGTAACAGTCTACATATTTGATTAGTAATTGGTAAGAAAGAAATGCATTAATAATTCTGGAAAACCAATCAATATTCTTGGATAATTACAAACAGAATAGCGAACGAATGGTAAAGATGGCTGTTGCAGTAATTACTGATGTGGTTACTCAGTCATTCCTTCCTCTGTTCCTGTTTGCAACTACAAACCAAATTTTCAGCAGTGTATTTTAAGATAAAGAAAATGCTGTGAGTATTACTGATGGTTCAATTAACCAATTGAAAAAAGGCAATAAGGTCAAAATTATTTTGACATATTTTGGTTTCAGACTATTCAAAAAAAAAGTTTTGATGAGTGATCAATACACCAAGCTAGAGCATCCTTCTAGCTCTCTCACTGTCTGTCAAAAGAACGTGTGTAAGGCTTCTTCAGGGTGTTGGTTGATGAAATAAGCCAGCAATGTGCGCTGGCAGCCCAAAAAGCCAACCCTATCCTGGGCTGCATCAAAAGAAGTGTGACCAGCAGGTCAAGGGAGGTGATTCTGCCCCTCTACTCTGCTCTTGTGAGACCCCACCTGGAGCCCCCAACACAAGAAAGACGGGGATCTGTTGGAGAGGGTCCAGAGGAGGGCAACAAAGATGACAAGTGGGCTGCAGCACCACTCCTATGACTTGCTGAGGGAGTTGGCTCTGTTCAGCCTGGAGAAGAGAAGGCTCTGGGGAGACCTTATAGCACCTTCCAGTACCTGAAGGGGCCCTACAGGAAAGCTGTGGGGGGACTGTTTACAAAGGCCTGTAGTGATAGGACAAGGGGTAATGGTTTGAAACTAGAGCAGAGTAAATTCAGATTAGACATTAGGAAGAAGTTCTTTACTATGAGGGTGGTGAGACACTGGAACGGGTCTCCCAGAGAAGCTGTGGACTCCTCATCCCTGGAACTGTTTAAGACCAGGTTGGATGATGGTCTGAACAACTTGGTCTAGTGGGAGAAGTCCCTGCCTCTGGCAGGGGAGTTGGAACTCGATGATCTTTGAGGTCCCTTCCAACTCAAGCCCTTTCATGAATTCTATTCCAAGAGGAGAGAGGTGGAATATGCAGTAGATTGTTTATTAAAACACTCCTGGATTATGAAAGGTGTAGATTTGGGTTGCATCAGGCAGGGGAGCATTTACTTCCCTTTCACTCTATACTGAGCACTCCGAGTATGAAACTTGCAAAATAAGAATTTCTCTAGTGTTCCTTGATTTTTTTGAAACCAGAGCTTCATTTATTGCTTCTATTACAAATGAAAAAAAAACCTCCTCAAAATCCCTAAACACATTTGTCCCGGCCTTTAAAAAAGATGCTTTTCACTCCTCTAATTTGACCAGGATTTACAAGTAGTTTTGGATACCCTAAAATTGATTTATTTTTTTTCCCCCCATGGAAGTGTGTCACAGATGCCCTGAGGCCTCCAAGACCTGTTTTACTAGAACTAGCACTGTACAGTAATTAACTGTGTGTCACTTCGCACAGGAGAGTCCGCCCTGGAGGAATTGCTGCTTCCAGAAAATACAGTGTGGATGTCACAGTAATGTCTTGTTTTCTGTCTTTTCATTGATCTACCTATTGAGAGTCAACTGTGATAATGCACCGGACCGGCAATCCTCAGTGTCTGGAAAGCAGGGTGTTCTCAGAGGCAAGCTCCGGGATCTCAGTTTTGTCTCTCTGCTGCAGCACGCTTGGGTTTTCAGGAAGTGTCCTGAGAACCTGTTTGTTACACTGCCCAGGGAAGTAATGTCAAGGCCCAAGGGTTTTGGTCTTTTCAGGAGAGATGGGATAAACCTGCATTAATCCTGCATTAAAATTTCTTTCTTATTAAGAAAAAATAATAAGAGGGAAGGTAGGTTTTGTTAGATTTAAAGAATGAAAATAAAAATCAGCGCTTTATGGTGAAACATAGACTGATCTGATTCTAAATTTTCCTAAGTGTAGATACATTCCTGGATCAGGCTAGACAATCCAGCCTGAAATTACAGAAATATCCTAAGGAACTGTGGTATCAGAATGGCACAGTCACATCTTCTCCCATTCAATCTGTAGAATACATAAGTATGAATCAATTTAAGTTGGTTTGATTAAAGGAAATTTAGCAGAGCTTCAGGGTAAACAGGAGGGTTTCATCCCAAAATGTTAGTTTGCATATTTAATAAAAGTCTGTTTGCTTAGATCATCACATTCTTTTAAGAGTATGAGAGATTTTACCAAATGCTAATACTGTTTTGGCTCTGTTTGCAGTATTTTCTTATTTATATAAACATGAGTAAATATAAAATATTTTACATTTTAGTGTGGAAAAAAGGCATGTTTATCATTAAAACTCTCATAGAATTTAGTTTACGGGCTATATGTGATCCTGAGACCTCTACAAATATGAATGGTACCAGTGTATTCAGTCCAGGGGAGATTTACATTGAGTACTGATTATTTGTAGAACTGGTATTAATAAATGTGGCTTCCTCTCCTAATTTTATTTCTACCTTAACTTATAGAGGAGGAAAACTCTTAAGTTTATTTTAGTAAGAATCAAAAATCTGAATAGTATAAACAACAAAAGCCAAAGCCAAGGGTCCTTAGTTTTCATTTAGTCTAAACTTGTCAGTTGGGTGAGTGAGTGCCTCAGAAATTCGTCCTTGTGGTCAGGTTTTCTTTAAGTGTTTGACCTCCAAGTTTTATGACCTTCAGAAAAATCCCATTTATCTACTTTTTGTTTCATATTTAACATCTTTAAATATTGTAAACTGCATTGCAACAGCCACTTAGAAACCAGTCAATAAATAATCAAGTCACTGTTGTGTCCAGAGGGTGAGAAACCTTTGTTACTCACTCGAGCTGTTGTTTTCATACGCTTCCTTGGAGACACATTCACCAGTAAAACTTGTTGACCTTTCTGTTTTGTTTTGGTTTTTTTTTCTAATAGATATAAAACATAGAGCCTGTAAATCATCTCTTTGTGCCCAGTTAGCTTTTTCTTTCATGATCCATTAAGAGATGGATCTTTTTTCTGTCCCTTTTGCCCCTGTCCCTTTTCCCCTTCATCCATTAAGAAATATTGGCAAGGATGAACTGGGGTTAGACGACAAAGTAGGGGAAAAGAGGCTACTGTAACGAGTGCTGAAGAGAGAAGAAAACCACCAATACAGTGATCTCAGTTATGGTGTATATGTTATGCCCTAACACAGGGGTGCAGTGCATGTTTCTGAGCCAGGTAGGCAGATGCTGTCATGCTTTGGTTTCAAGCTCTTGATGTAAAGATTGGCACGCAGGCTATTTAAAGCAGTTTGAGAAACTTCCAAATGCAGACAGGTTTTTTTTTTTCTGTGATTAAACCAAAATTTTTCACATCCTTTAATATTCTTAACTAATTCAGAAGTCGATTTTGTATTGTTTCAAGCCTGACTTCTTTCTGCCATGATCATCACCGCCCTCCTTTCTTGCACTAGTTTCAGTGCTGATCCATCCTCATCCTGCCATTTCATTGTGCTGTGCATCCAGAAAGCTGCCTTTCTCTTAATTTTCTCCAGGTTAAGTGTTACATGTTGTGACCTCCGCTTGAAGAAGTATTTGAATCATGTGTACCTGAAATTGTGAGCTCCAGCAGATGGAAACTGGCTTTTGTTATTTACCTGTGTAGGGCCTGTGTGTGTCTCAGCAAACCTCAGAGATTGGTCATATTTTTCTGACAATGAACTGTAAAACTTCACTGTTTGAAGGAGCCCTTCTCTGCAGAAGGTACCAGAAACAGAAGAAATATTTCTCTGCCAAAAAGATTTAACTACATTTTAACTACATGAAAAATATGAAACTTAAAGGATTAGGATTTGATGACCCAGAGCAATGATTTATTGAACTAACCTTTGAAAAGCAGGGATTCAAGTAGAAATGCTGCTGATTGCTTTATTTCTGGTAGTTTTTCCTTCTTAAACACACAACCAAACAAACAGGCTGCTGACAGCATTAGAAGATAAATAGTGACATTCCTTGGACCCTGATTTCTTTTTTCTTTAACTCTACTCTGAGGATGCTATGAATGATTACTCGTGCAAGCTTTTGTAGTAAATCAAAGTTGCTGGGCAATAAAAGTTCAACCTACAACTCTCTATTTTAGTTCCTAAAAAAATAGTGCAGGGTTCATATCAGTCTTTACCAATTGGATGGTTGGATCTTATTTCTAGAACCTTTCTAGTAAATATCTTATAAATATATTGACTAGTACTGAAGATAAAATCTTTCAACATCAGCTTAGTTTTACTCCTGACAGTCAGATTGTAGGAGCAAACGACAAAGCACTTAAGACAGAATTTCCTGATTTTTAAAAATAAGTAACAATGGTAAAATAAAAAGGTAGTAGATAGTTATAAGGGCAACATTTTCACTCATTTTTACACTAAAGATAAAGTCCTTTCCTCCAACATCCGGGACACCAACTGTGAACACCATGCTCTTTGTATAAAATAATAATAAAA
>JAAGNO010010106.1:0-12132 GCA_033439905.1 Ceryle rudis | reverse complement strand
TGCACGAGAAGGACGGGTGAGAGGGGTGGGGTGGCGGGGGGGGAACGTGAGGTGGGGGGTGACGGAGAAGAAAAAAAGGAAAAAACGCCCTAAATAAGAAGCAATGCCTTTCCCAAGAGTCAAAAAATTGTATCAGTTCCCTGTGTAAGAATTTAAACTGATTTTTGCTGGGATTCACACACACTTATCTTCCTTTCAATCTCCCCTTATTTTTTTGCTTTCTTCTCCTTTTAATTCATCAGGACAAGGACAAGTAAAGAAAATGATAGAAAATATCTTTGACTGGGGGTGAAAGTAATAGCACAGCCAAAACAAAGTAATTTCAAAGATGGTTTGCTTAAAAATGTTTATAAAACTTTGACCAGCAATACTGCACAGAGCAGTGAGACATTCAGTATGCTATTCCTTGAGAACAAATGTGGTAACACGGTGCAAGAACAGGACTAGGGAAGGACAGATTCCTACAAGTACTGTTTACACATGTTGAAGAGACACTCTCGCTACATGGCAATCTCTCCATCAGCTACACAGAGTTGGTGATGTCTTAGACATGACATGGTTTAAGGAACACTGTGCCTTCACCAATGGCCTTTGGAAGTGGGCATTTACAATATCATCTTTATTGTTCTCGAGAAGGGCTTCCTCAGGTGAAATCCATTATAGGCTTGCAGACACCAATTCCTCTTGGCCTTCCAAGGTTCACTGGGAGCTGTATTTCAGAGGCATAATAAATACCCTGCAGCAGCACTGTTCCTACATACATTCTCCCTAGTAAAACCACATAGATTGACGCATTGATCAGGACATTTAAGACGTTAAATAAACAAACAAATAGATAAATGAATGAAACTACCCTTAGGATTTTACCGAGCTCTATACCAGTCCTTGTGTTTGAACATTTTAAAAGTATGCAGCAGTGTAAATTTCACTCTTTCTTTACAGTCAAACTCCCCTCATCTCCAACAGGGAACAGGGCTAAGTCAAGACAAGAAAATTGTTCTATTTCACCCTACTTGTGGGTCTGGAAAAACAAAGCTTAGGACTTTGGAAAGACAGAGGAAGACAAATAGGAGGGAAGGAAGAACACTGAGGGGACTTGAGGTGAGCCAGCAGCTAAAGTATTACAATAGAACACATAAGAAATAAGCCTTCATGTGTTTCAAGACAAAACGTGCAACATTACCTGTTTTTATTAAGATTTCAATCTACCTACCCCTTTTTGAGATGGGTCACATAGGCACTCTGTAGAGCTGCTTCCAGGAAGTAGGAAAGTTCAAACTCAGAGTAAGTCACATTGCTGCCCTTGATACTCCTTGAATGTGTGTTGTTTAAGGTCTGTGAGGGAAAAAAACAAGTATCTGGGATTACAGACAACTGTTTGAACTAGCCAGTTCCTCATGAGCCAGAGAAATCTCCCACAACAAAATGTTAGCTTCTGCCATCAGGTTCCTCATCAGATTACTTGAAAAAGATACCTTCATTATCTATTAATAAAACCTTTCAAAGTCAACTTTAAAATAAACTATACAGTGACTTTCATGAAATATTCTGCATGCAATATGAGTTTTGAAACACCATCCCTTACTTTATTTAAGGTTGCAGAGTAGTAAGTCGAAAGCTATGCATCAATACCAAGGGCTTCAGAAGTACTACTCTAACCACATAGATCCAGCATCTTGAGCAGAAATATTGATGTAATGTTTGAGTAGGTATGTCTAGTTTAAAATAACATAAATTAAGAGTCAGCAAGCTATCTGAAGTAGTGATGGAAGAATTAAGATTGTTCCACCTAGCCTTTCCTCTGTTTCTCCTAGCAAGCCCTTCTTGCTTTTCCTTCCTTACAAATAACAAACTTTCATTGCTGAAAGTTGCCCAGTGGAGACTCTCTCCAAGGCAGGGTTTTTACATCCAGGACTGGAGAAGGCCTATGGACTTTTAGTACATCTATTGGTAATCCTGCATCCTTGTCTCTGTCATCCCAGAAGATGAATGAATTACAATTCAAACTTCTTCCCTTCTTTGCAGACACAAGCTGTCGGTAAAAACATTTACAGTGCCCAGTATTGGCAGGAACTCATCCTTCTGCAAGGGAAGGACAGTGCTGAATTTTAAATACCAATGCCAATCAGCTTTTTCCTACAAAGAAACAGACCAGGCAACTTGTTAGATGACTTTCCTAATGAATTTTTATATATGCATTAAACTCCTATTTTCTTGTAATGCAGTAAGAACAAAACCTGGAGCAGACACCTTTGCTGCTGAGAAGGGCAGCAATATCTGGTCAGAAGGGCAAAGGCTGTTAACTTACAGAAATACAGGTAATATGCATTGTCAATAGTGTTCCTGGTGTCAAGAATAACATGTGGCAAAGGAGGGCATGGAAGTGCACGGTGTGTCCTCAAACTCGGCTAGGCAAAGTTACAGAGAGCGAGACCAGTAAGCATGTGCCCTGCAAATCAGTGGCATGTATTACAGCTCAGTGGAAGGCTCGCAGTACTGGGTATCCCAGCCAACCACTGGCTAAGCAGTTACTTGCTAGCAATGATCTAGGTTCCTTCAGTTTCACTTGGAGAACCTGAAGCACTGGCAGCTCAACTGTTACGGCTGACCCAAAAAGGTTACTTTCAGCTCAGAGATCTCAATATCCCCTACTGGGTATTATTTACATGGCAGATACATAAATGTCTTGAGTTCCTTCATGCTGGCACTTACAGAAAGCTGGTAGTCCCTCTCTAGTAAGAGCTAAATTTAAGATACAACCTGAGCATATCTGAAGCATTCAGTGATTTACCACAGGCAATTCTGGTTTCCAGATGTCATTCTCAGAGGAAATGGGTAGAGACCAGCTAAACTGCTGTTCTGCAACTGCTTATACTGAGTCATCTCACTCCTTTAAACTTATTATAATACTCCTTACCATCTATGATCACTTGGTATTTCCTCCATCATTTTTGCTGTCAAAACCCTGGAAATTCCACCCAGGTCACCTGGTAACATCCTGAACATATTTATTCTTACCTTTTCAAGCTCCTGCAAGTACACCTGGGCAATGACACACGCTGTCTCAAAACAAGCCATAACTTCCTCCTCCCTTTCACACAGTCGAGCACGTGAGGCAACTGAGTTAGTTGAGCGCTCCAGTGACAGACCTGCAAAATGGCAATACCTTTAACTGAAACCCGCCAACAGCGGCTCGGTCGTGTTATTTCTTCATCTACCAACCAACAAGAAAGTTTTTCCACAGGTAGGTTTCCTCATTGGTTTTGGGACTTCCAGCAAAAGACCCCCCCAAAAAATATAATTCCTACACATGCAAGGCATTTTTGTCATTCTGCTCTAACACCCAGTGCCACTGCACACTTGTACAGTGCCTTTCAAACACTTCATGAAGAAAGGACATATAGTCCTTCTGGTAAGGATGAGCAAGCAGAGAAATTAAGGCCTGTATTTCCGAAGATGGCTATAGATTTTGGGTGCCTCAGCACAAGCACAGTTTCAGAAACACCCTGGCACCTGAATTTGATAATTTCTAAGTGTCCACTATTCCAAGTGAAGCTTTCAGTGAGCAGTTTTGAGGTGGGAAGAGAAAAAAAAATATGGAAAAAGTGATACCAAAAAGTCGGAAAAATCTGAGGCCCTTCTTGGAAAAATCTGAGCACATGCAAACTGCACATGGACACAAAGCAAGCTCTTGGCAAGGCACTAGAACCTTTTAACCACAAGATCATCCTCCCTCTTTCCCAAATAAAGGAAAAAACTCTTGTTTTTTAGTAGTAAAATGCTTTATTGTATCATCACCCAACCTCATTTACAACGAGCATGTTAATTGAAGGCTCACAGCTACTGTCCCTATATGAAAAGCTTTTATAATCATATCCTTGCTTGGCAACACATTATGACATCATTTAGAGCTCTAGATCTATTTGGAGAGGCTACACATCCACATAATGATCGTACTCTGATCAATGTAAGGTTCTTATGCCACATTGGATCTCCACAATATACCACTGCTGGAAACTCAGGTCTTCCACACCAAACACAACTACACTGATGCCTAGTAGCCCAATCAAGGTTGTAAAAAGTTCTGCACATGCTTCCCTATATATTTGCTATATAGCAACACTCCCTAATACTAGGGAAAAATGTGCAAGATGTAACACAAAGTCCTAGTACCCGACAGATTCAGAGAGGCGACAAAAGAAGAAAGCTGTCTGGGCAGCCTCTCCAAGGAAGCAATTTAGACTGCTGCAGCATAGAGCAAAAGATTCTGCCCCATGTGAGAAGCCACTGTATGTACCAGGAGCCACGCTTTCCTGGGCCCCCACAATCTTGGGAGGCACAGCACCTCGGCACAGCTCATTTCAGAAGTCTAACAACAAACTGCTTTGAGACAGCAATGGGGAGCCAGGTTTCCCTATGATGAATGATGCAGTACAAGCAGTCACGCTGGAGAAGCCCGAGGTTCCTAGGCAGTCTTAAGTTTGTTTACTACTTATGTTCAATGTTTCTGTTTTGTCCCCTTGGTTACTCTGTTAGGAGGTTCCCTATCTCATGCCTCAGATTTGATCCAGACATGAGCAGTTAGTTCAGTGTGTTGAGAAGAGAATATGCCCCACTGGGGCCAGCTCGAGAGGTAGCTCCCCACTCCTTTTGCCCTCTCCCAACTCAGAAGTGTAGGGCACATTCCCTCAAAGATCTATACCTTGGAAGAACACTGTTTAGTACCTTTCTCCTTTGAAAATCCTAACCAGAGTAGAGGAGGGGAAGAGGATTTGCTTCAAACTGGCAGTGTGGTGGACAGGGACAATGATCATTTTGCTGCTTTGAACTAATGCTTAGTCTGTGTTCTCTCCTTTCAACTGGCATACACCTTGTACAGCATCCAACAGGCTTTGTCTTCTAGTCTATCTATGAAGTCTCTGGTTTTATACCATGGGTCGTTTCCCTATTATTTCAAAGTTTCCACTTCCTAACCCTGATGCTATGTAATGAAGGGGAAAAGAGGATGTTAATTCTCTATACAGAAAAATAAACCATCCAGTGCAGAAGCCAGAACAATCAGCCTACAAATATTCTTCTTAGATACGCCTCAGTTTTATCTACCTCTGAATTTCTAGTCATTCCCCTTAACTGAAAATAAATTTTAAGTGTTGCATTTCAGAGTCAACATCCCCTTAGGTGCAAAGTGGGGCTCAGGGCCCTGAAAGAAATCCATTATAATCCACTGACATTCATACACATGCAGCATTTAATCAAACTGCAAGAGCCATCTCAGCACAGTCTGCATGGGGGTGGTTATTATGGGAGATGTCATAGAGAGAACAGGCTGATAAAAAAAAAAAATTCCATTTACACACATGCTACAGCCCACTGCAAGGAGCTACTCTCTCTAAACTCTGACACGGGGGAGGAAAGCAAGTAGTCTTTGCCAGCACCGACAGCAAACATGCCTATCGACATGGTCAGAAAAAAACAGAGCTGGGGCTGACCAGAGACATGGAAACGCACATCTCCAAAAACATTTCTTGCCACTATAAGTACAGAGCAATACACAGTATATTAAAATAGATACTATGCTACATGGCACACATTTTTCCACTTGTAAAGGGCAAGAAGGAAAAATGACCCAAATGACCCACACCATGTGACGTTAGTCATGGTTCTTTCTGCTAATACCATACGCACTGACCTGATGTCATCCAAGTACAAAAATCTTCTACAGAATCCGAACAAGGCTATTCCCTGCCACAGAAATGCAGTGAAAAGAAAAACAGCAGCAAGCAGACAGCAAATGTAGTAGACAAAGTGAAGCACAGAAGAATAACAACAAATGGTTCCCACTCTTGCAGCCACCAATTCAGTTCTCACAGTGCAAAGCCCCAACAATTGCTCAAGGTGCAGTAGGACAAGCCCTCCCATCCGGAAAGCACCAATTCCACTAACTCTGCTCCATCCCCCAGTTATCAGCACATAAAAAACTCTGCAGCACAACATACATTTTAAATTCAACTCCATTCCCAAGAAGTCTCAGTAAGCCACAAAAGCGCACGCTACTTCCACGCTGGATTTAGCAAAAATGTAGCTCTTATTAAGACAGAACTCACTTCTGAGTAAACCACAAAGCCATATGCTTTCTTGGTAGTTGGTTAAGGTAAAGGGACTTGGTTATTTTTCACAACCAGTTATGGCAAGATAATACCAACTTAACTTCCCTATGCTTAGATTTTTCTCATATGACTTGGGTGCCCAAATTTAAATATATACATATATAACATTTTATATGGTGAATATACAGCATTGTAACAGAGTAAGACCCAGGCTCAAGATTTAAAGAGAGACATGCTTACAGATTCTCATTTTTAAAAGAAAAAACTCTTTCTAACCACTTCAGAGGCAGCAACTTTCTAGGTATAGAAACATTGCTAGTCTTTCCTGTATGAAGACAAGGCTTCCATTCACCTCCTCTAATTCTCCCAAAGATTCATCTCTGGCTCTTGATGTCTCTATAATCTTTGCCCTTCTAAAGCTAATCTGCAGTAATGTCAGAAAAAAAAAAAAAAAAAAACCAAAACAACTCATAAGGCTTGTAAGAGCTGTCACTGAACTAATTTCTTCCTAGAGCTGAAATGCACTACTCTCATTTATGGAAATCTGAAAGGAGAGATTTTATGAAGGCTTATTTCCAGTTTCCTCTCAGTCCTTGTCAAGGGATGACATAGTGTCATGTATTATCTCATGTAGTCCTAGTGCTGAGATGATGCTATTACCAGAACTTAAACACACATATGTGCATGGACATACACTATCAGATTCTCAGCAACATAAATGAGATAAACTCCTGACGGAAGGGATCCCAGGACATCAGTAGTCCACCTTCTGCTCAAAACAGGGCTAGCTCAGGGCATTATCCAGTCTGGTCTTCTTGACAGCCTCAGTACATAGATGGAGACTGCGCAACCACTAGGGAGAAGAGGAAGCTAAGATGCCTTTTTTTCTATTCCAGTTCACAACCTAGTTCACCGACTAGCAGCATTCCACGTACCACTCAAAGGTTCTTCTCTTTTTTTACACAGACTTGCAGCCTCCTGTATTTGGATGAATTTACACAATTGGAGAATGGTGGTTTCATAGGTGCAAGAATTTATGGCCAGCTTTATGGTACACTACTTTTATCAACAGTGCTAGCCTGCATCTGCTAAAACCCCACAGCCCAGGAGCGGGGCCACTTGGCAATGTAAGGAAGCAAAGAAACACAACAGCACGCAGAGAAGGGAAAGAGAGGCATCACAAACCTTGGTTTTGAACACACTGATTCATTCTGCACGTCACGGAAGGTGGAGAGAAGGAGAGAAATTTTGTTTTGCAAGAAAGTTACATCGACTTCTTTGACCATGATTTCCTATTATACAGGATTACTGTATTTGACAACAATCTGCAATAATCTTGAGGTACTTTTTATGTAAAAGTCTCAAAGGTAGAAAGGCAAAAAATTCCTGTAGCCATAAATAAAATTATCTGAAGACCTTTTTTGTTCATAAGCTGGGAACGAAAGCTGAAAATTTAAGTAGTCCGTGCAAGGTTGCTTAGTTGCGTCAGAGCAGAACTCAAGACCTCTATTCTCAGCCTTTCCACTGCAATAAACTAATGCTAACAATATTATTCCAATTATTTTGAAATTAAGAACTATCTAATTAAGACTAGTAATTACAGCCTAAGCTGAGTGCTAAAACTAGGATGGCTCTTTGACTGAGTGGCTGTGAAGCCAGAAGGTAGCAAGCATTCCCCTGAGACTGAACCTCAGTCACCTACCCCTGATCAATGCTGCACAGCAGAAATCTGCAAACAGCAAACCTTTGAACCTTAGCTTTAACCTGTAATACAGTGCTCTCTAAACTTTTTTGATCAAACACCCCTGAGTAAAACACAAAAATTGAGTATGCACATCCAATATAGGTATATAGTTACATACACACACTGCTTTACAATGTATGTATTTCTGTGTTAGCTTTTTTTAAAATACCTGCTAGGTAGCATGCTACTGACACCACCTGTCATCAAAGAAAAGGCCTGCAAATTCAGAACACTTGACATTTTGTGAAAGAAAAAAGGTATAATTTATTTAAGTTTGACAACCCTTTTAAGCATTTTGCCATGAGGCAACCAGTGACCTTTAGTGGGGTACAAAAGATTTTCATGATCACTCCCTATCTCATTAAAAAGTATTGTAAAGATTCTATTTAGAGGTCTTGTGCTTATGAAATTTAACTCCAACTGATTACATCCTATAGCAATTTGTGCATTTCTGGGTCCCACTTTGCTGCTCCGTAGTACTTAGTGTATTTCATTACTGAACCAGAATCCAAACTCCCTAAACTGAGACATTTTAGAAACATTTGTACTTTTGTGCAACTGTACAACAAACCTTCCAGACCACATAATGCTGGTCTAATGCTTGTTTATTCAAGTCATTGGCAATGTCTTCCATGTGTCTTCCAACAGAACGCATTCTAGTTTGTTGCCATATTGTTTTCTGTGTATTATTTCAGCCGTTTTGAGATGGTAGGAAGGACACGTTTCCACATACCACATAGAAGTGTTTGTATATGGTTTTACATCTTTTGCTCTCACATAAGAAAGCTAAAGAGGCTTCTAAAATTTAAGTTTAATTAAAGTTTTTGAAGTACTGAATTGAGTATCATAGGACTTTAAACGTCACTGATTACACCATCATTGCTTTGACCTGATGAAGCAGCCATGTGGGAGTAGTGTCAACTCTGCCATTTTCTTACTGTTCACTTGTGCTCGTGCTATTAGCATTACCTGTAATCCATAATTTCTTTGAGGGAAACTTTAAGCTACTTGTGCATTTCATGAGGTTTAGTTTAGTTAAAACTAGATAATTTAATACACAAATCCACTTCACCAGGCACATGTGAACCGTAATACACCAAACGTGAACACACAACTGAGGGTGCACCTGTGAAACACCCGCTCTTTCGCAAGCCGCTTTGTGGGCTGTATATGACATAGGACCTTCTGACATACAGACTAAGTGAGGGCGCCACTGTCAATCCAATATATTAATAAAGATTAATTTTAATGTTATTTTTAGAAAAAAGTAATAATTAGAAGTCCTATTATTTTTCTGAAACACCCCAGTGTTTCATCTTGCATACCCCCTGGGGCACACCCCCACCCCCCACTTTGGGAGACCACTGCTATTATATATTAATTGTCCTGATATAAAAGGCCTCCTCCACTCCACTACATATCAAATAGCTGTTAAGGAGATACCTCTGGAGCACAGCAAACATGAAGAACAGCAATCACTAGCAGCCCACATCTAAAGGACTTTGTCAACACCACCCACATCCATAAACTTTCATGGCTTACTGGAAGAATTAGGGTTTTTTTTTTTCCCCCTCATCTAAATATAACAGGCAGAAGCAGGAGAGAAAATGTGAAAACTGGATGAGGCACAAGGGAGGGAGATGATGCTGACGACCAAGCACTGGGATTTATTCAGCTTGAGCTCATCTGCATCACAGTCAGGCAGCATCACCAGTCACTGAAGCAGACCTTCATGTGTAGTTTGAGAGCAGGAAGGAGAAAAGGGGTGGGTAATTCAGATTTTACAATGCTGATTCATATCAAGCACTCAAGCCAATTCTGCTTAACATTTGTTAGAACAGACATAGCCTGCAAGTAGTAACAGGCTTGCTGCCCTGACACTTAAAAGATGTTTAAAAGACATTCAGAGCTTACTCCAGGGTAAGCCAGCACATGGAAATCTTCCCATAGCCACCAGGCACATCATGCTACAAAACAGAGCCCTAGCATAACATCACCATAGCCATCTAAAAGCTACCTCTAGCTTAAGCCATGCAAGAGTATATTTGTATTTGTTTTCTTGCAGTAAAAATAAGCTCAGTGTGTTGTCTCATGTTACCACACAAATATTGTGTGTTCCTTACCCTATTCCCTCAGAGAAGCATGTGCAAATATTCTTGTACCTCCTGAAGATGCTGACACCACAGCTTTAGAGAACTAAATCACAGTGCAGAAGGCAGAGAAGGTTGTGTGTGTGTGAGCGTGCAACCAGCACCTACAACTGTGTGTGGAGAAAGGAGTGGAAGACTAAACTTTACCACAGAAACCAATACACACTAACAAAAGGAACAAGAAGTTATTTTCTTTTTCCACTTTCCATATTTCTGTTATTTGCATTCAGTGGCCTACAGCTAACTCTCCTCAAATGCCTGAAGTCACACCCATGCTGCATTTGTGCATAGCAGATTCTGATAAACAAAATACTTCTAAAACGCAAAGAGAGAAAAGTAAACTGTCCTATACAAAACCAGAGAAGAGCTCATGAAGTACAACAGCAAAGCCTAAGTGCACCAAAAACACCAAGACTGGGCTTGGCAACTCTCATATTCAAACTAGAAAACAGTGGCACAGAATTCACCAACATGCAACAACTTCCAAGTCATCACTGTCACAACACAAGAGCAACTCCAAACCCAAGTAAGACATAGTAATACTAAGCCCTTTTATCAAGACTTCAGCATCTATAAACTGGGGCTTTTTCTTATCACACAGCTATTAGGGTGTCAACACGAATAACCAGCATGCTTCCTGTATAGTTGTCAGAGTTGTGAAAAATAGCACTTAGAGAGATCTATACCTGGTGTACAGTTCAGATGGAGATTAACATTTAAAACATGCAGCTTTTGTCAAGCAAAAACGAAAACAAGTTCTGCCAACAAAATGCCTTACCTTCAGTTACTCTGTTTTTAATCTCATATTGTATCATGCATCCTTGTGGCTGTGACTCAGTTTTTCTAATGGTGAAGCAAGAAAAAATAGTTTTATTACTTAGGCTCTGTTTAAAGGAACCCATCTCTACACAGGCCTCAATACTCAAGAGAGATGAATCACGCCCTTTTTTTGTCATGAGAGGAGGATTCCAACAAATGAGTATGTGCTCTGTCCCAACGGACTAAAAAACCAACCAAACAAACAAACAAAACAAAAGACACCACAACAAAAGTACCACAACCTTTTTGTTTGATTGCTGTTCTACTTAGCCTCAGCAGCAGCAGAAAATACTGCTGAAAGTAACCCACGTAGCCGCCAGTAGAAGAAACGGCAGTTAAGGAATAGGAGACTACTGCAAGCTAATGTATCATCTCAAAAGCAACATATACATTAAAACAGATGCATACTGCCAAGTGTCAGTCATCCTCATGAAGCTCATTATCACCCAACAGCAATATATTTATATAAAAAACAACCAAACCAACCAACCAAACCAAAACCAACCAACAAAACCCGCAAACCTGAAAGCAACGTTTTACATAATTTTTTCCTCAACTTTTACCCATACCTATGCTTTTCTCTTCTTAAATTTTGTGCCCTGGATAATTCCGGCCCTTCATGATCAACAAACTTTGCTGAAGACTACAAGGAACAATGGTGATGTCTTTAGGAAAGCCTTAGCTGCCCTCCTGAACACTAGAAGGAATTAAAGCACCTCAGCCAGCACTGGCACTTCCAAGGTGGGCAGGTTCCAGGCAGCAGTGAATTGGGGCCCAGGGAAGTCAGCACACTTTAAACCAACAACCCTCCTGGTTGTTTAAACAGGATGATTAGGGTAGAGAAGATTTAAACTCTCAAGTAAAAGCCTACTATAAGTGTGCCATGGTGTCAACCGTACCTAAATGATATCACAAGGAAGAATTTTTTTTTTTATGATGTGTGTGGTGAAGCACTGGAATAGGTTGGCCAGAGAGGTGGTAGAAGCACCATCACTGGAAACATTCAAGGTCAGGTTTGAAGGGGCTCTGAGCAACCTGGTTAAGTTAAAGACATCCCTGCTCACTGCAGGTGGGTTGGACTAGATGACCTTTAAAAGTCCCTTCCAAACCAAACCATTCTGCGATTCTATGATAACTGACACTGAAGCTAGTAGTGAGAGGTAGAGAGAGAATTCATGCTCTTAGCATTTTCCCTTGCCCCTTACAACGTGCTGTCTATATAGCACAGTATTCAGGCTTTTTTTTTTTTTTTTGGGGGGGGGGGGGGGGGGTGCTGCAGGGGGGGGGGGAAGGCGAGGATACACCTTGTTTT
>JAAGNO010010105.1:246352-258143 GCA_033439905.1 Ceryle rudis | reverse complement strand
CCTACAACTACCTTTCAGGTAGGTGTAGAGAGTGATGAGGTCTCCCCTGAGTCTCCTCTTCTTCAGGCTGAACAGCCTCTGAACGACCTCTTTTAATGTCTAAAATTAAATGTCTAAATTTGAAAAATTGTGAATAATGTGAACAATCTCTTTTAATGTCTAAAATTGGCTGGAGGTATAGATGGAGGGGTCATTCCAACTTAAGCCTATATTATTTCTCATCTGTTCAAGGGAGCTTTTCCCGCCTAACATCTGCAGGAAAAGAGTTTTTTCATTTGGTTTTACTTTTAATTTAGATTTATCAAGTCCTCCTTCCCACCTGGAGAAGAATTCTTTTTTACTCAGTAGTTACTACTGACTGTTAATAGATATGTCTAATAATTATTGTTTGATTTTGGTAACAAGTTGGCCATTCACAACATGCAGTATTACTGTATTTCCATGAAAATGCTAGAAATCCCAGTGTCATCTAAAATCTTGATTCCTAATAGTTTAAGGTATCCAAATGTATTAATCACATTTCTAAATGTAATCTCTGTTCTTCAATCTACTGCGAATAGATCTTAATCCTAAAGAAAGCCAGCGGTCTCTGCAGACCACTGTATCTTTTGTAGTTTACTATGCTAATTCCACTCCCAACAGCCCTTCAGTATTGTTGAGCAATAAGATAGATTATCTTTTTAAAAGAACAACAACAGTAACAATCATATTTCCCAATTTCTAAATTTTCAGGTTCTACAAATTCCTTACCTTGCCCCACATTTCATAGCCTTTATTGAAACTACTGACAGGAACAAAGAGTTCAGAAGAATATAAACTTGGCAAATTTTTATCAAAAAAGATTTTTCTAACTGTGTGAAAGAGCAACATTAGAAATAAGGAGAATTCATTAGTTGTGCCTCTAGTCAAGCATCTAACTGAAAACAAATGTGATTGATCCAACGTATCAGCAAATTTGAAGATGTTATTCCTATTGTGCCTGTCTAATAAAAACATCAGAAAGTACAGCAGACCTTTTCCCTGTGTTTCAGTTTTCCAAACATTGAAAAAGTCTACTGCTATTAGTTGTGAGAACATCTATTTCATGATCCAGCCATTATGCCAAAACGGTTTTCACCTGGTTTTATTTTTTTTGTGCTCTGTAGGTCTATGTATTCATTGACATTGCTGTTAGTGTTTCTCTCACTTCCTTTTTCAACATTGTCACTGAATGCAATTAATAAAACAGACCAACAGCCAGTGTATTTTTTTCCAAACAATTCATAATGGCTTTCAGGTTTAGCTGTTTCCTTTCTAATTTACCTCCACTTTCCAAGTTCCAGTGACCACTAACAGTTTGTTTTATTATATGATTCCTTCTTGAGAAAGCTTTCAATGGCAGTTTGTACTAAAATAATCTACCAGCTTTTCCTATTAATCCAGCTTCACTTTGCAATGATTTGCAAGATGAGACAGTAACAAAGATTGCTTCAGAGATGCTACCTCTTTCATCCTGCTGCTGGTGAGCATCTGTAAGAATAAAGCCCATGCGAACACAGCTCACATACCACAAACTGTCAACGTCCCTTGTAATCTCTCTCTGCTGCAGAGTGCTGTGTAACTTTATTTCTTCCACAAACTGTGCAAGAGAGTGCAAATTTTTTGTGCATCTTTTTGTATGTGTATGATAATTTATTCTGCACTTCATTCTCAGCACATGCTCTCCTCAGTATCGCTGGTTTTTGACTTTTCAGCGTGAACCTAATTCTGGAGAGTCAGCTCCTGTCTTACTTTGCAGACTGCCACACCATCTCTTTCCTCTCCTCCCACTCTTACAGCAACATGTAGAGAAAAGAATCTCTTAATATCAAAAGTTTATCACTTTGCTGCATTTTAGTTAGCACTCTGTAAACCGCTGAAGCTCTTTCTTGCAACACTATTGGTCTAGTTAGCTACAGCTAAGGAGGGAACAACTCATGCTTGTTGGGTCCCTACTGAGACTTCATAGAATTAATTTCCACACGAGATGGGTAAAACTAACAGATCTGTCTCCTAGCAAAGTTTTCAACGTCACAGCTCTCATCAGCTCAGCTCTACACACAAAGATCAGAGCAGGAGGTCAGACTAATTTCCCATTATATAAATTCAAATATAGAATCTAGATTCTTTGCTATGAACATGACTTTTGCTATTCAGTGCATGTATACAATACACACACTGAAGTCAATATCCATAAAAAAAAAAACCCACAAAACCCACCATAAGAATCCAGTAGAAAAATCCATGGATTAGACTATCAGTTATGTTGTGTTCTACAGTGCTAACCAAGGTCCTTCCCGTGACACACTCAAAGAGATGATTTACCATTATCCCTCAGTCAGCTGACACAAATCACTACAACTCTTCATAGTTCAATCTTCAGGGATTCTCAAACATTTGATCAGATGCAAAATTTTGCACTAGCTTTTCTTGAATTCTTCAGTTGAATGGAGCCAATATGAGCAGTGCTTGACACATGCTATTAATGGAGTTCAGTGAAATGCAAACAAACAGGATAGCTTCCACCATGTTATCAATTTAAGGAATCTATCTGACAGGAGAAATCAAATGCTTGTAAAAAACCATGACATTTTGGAAAGGAATGACTTTCGCAGAATCATAGAATAGCCTGAGTTGGAAGGGACCTTAGAGATCATATAGTTCCAAACCTCCTGCCATGGGCAGTGACACCTCCCACTAGACCAGGTTGCTCAAAGCTTCATCCAGCCTGGTTTTAAACACTTCAGGGATGAGGTGTCCACACCCACCCTGGACAACCTGTTCCAGTGTCTCACCACCCTCATAGTAAAGAACTCCTTCCTAATGTCTAATCTAAATCTACCCTGCTGTAGTTTAAAACCATTGCCCCTTGTCCTATCACCACATGCCATCATAAAAAGACCCTCTTCAGCTTTCCTGTAGCCCCCCCTTCAGGTACTGGAAGGCTGGTATAAGGTCTCCCTGGAGCCTTCTCTTCTCCAGGCTGAACAAACCCAACTTCCTCAGTCTGTCCTTGTAGGAGAGGTGTTCCAGCCCTCTGATCATCTTTGTGGGCCTCCTCTGGACCCTCTCCAACAGGTCTGTGTCCTTCTTGTGTTGGGGGGATCCAGAGCTGGATGCAGTATGCCAGGTGGGGTCTCACAATAGCAGAGTAGAGGGGCAGAATCATCTGCCTTGACCTGCTGGCCGCACTGCTTTTGATGAAGCCCAGGTTGTGGCTGGCTTTTTGGCATTGTGAATTATTTCACAATGTCATTGTGCATTTGCCATTGTCAATTATTCAGGTACATATCTGGGGGTAGAAGTAAACCAGGCAATGTATGACACGATATCATACAGTTTAGTTTTCCAGTAAAAGATGTTCAGAGTTGTAGGATGCAGTAAGAGAAGTTTTATTTTCTTGTTCAGGTTTCTGCTTTGCAATCACCCATATTTCTTTTGCATAGGTTTTTCTAAATTCTATGAACTTGTCTGGCTTTTTAATACATGTTATAATTTCAGAGAAAGGTACAGTCTGATATAATTTGCAGTTTAGATGAAGGAGAAATGGGAAAAAGAGGCATTGAATCATTCAACATTGTACTTGATGTAAAGAGCCAGAAAATTCCCCTCTGAGTACCTGAGACCTGGGAAGTGCAGTTCTTCCCAGTGGGGAAGTAGGAAACTTGGCAAATGCTTGCTCTCAGTTCTCCTCAGTTTCTGGCTCTAGTCTGTGCTCACTGCTCAGCTCCCCACCTCTTCTACAATTGTCCTAATAAAAAAAAAAAAAAAAAAATTACTCCAAAAAAAACAACTAAACAACAACAAATAAAAACAGTTAATTTCACAACACCTGGTATTACCAAAAAAAACCCAAAAAACAACAAATCACAATGGAGTATTATTTTAATATTTCTATGCTTAATTTCCCTTATGAAACAGCAGGAAATGTAAAAGCAACGAAACATTTAGGGAACACCTATAGGGTCAGATTTATTATAACTTGGGCCAAACCTCTATTATTCTTTTTTGGTTTTTTTTCAAGTGAAGAAAAAGATGCCTGATATTTAGCTTCCCGAGTTGACTAGTAAGTAAGTAAAATAGATGTTGAACTGTATTTTAGACAAACATATAGAAAGGCCATCAGCTCCTACTGAGATGCTAAAGAATGCTCAAGGAGTATAGTCTGGGGATGTGCAGCCTTGCTAGGAGTTTTTGCACAGGTCTTGAAGCTGTTTGCTTGCAGACTAAGTGTACGAATGCAGGAATTGCCAGGTGAAGCCCAGAACAAAATCTGTGACCAGGACTCAGTGTAGTAAGTGATTACAAACAAGTAGAGTACAAAGAGTTCATGATGTTTGTTTGCCACTACTCCCTGTGCTAACCTTTTTTATTTTATTTTATTATTTTATTTTATTTTATTTTTTTTATTTTATTTTATTTTATTTTATTTTTTTTATTTTATTTTATTTTATTTTATTTTATTTTATTTTATTTTATTTTATTTTAAAGGCACCTTGCCATGCCCTCAATTAACACACTTGTGTGTTTTTAATGAGCTTTAGCCATTCTAGGGACTTTAATGCACATATAACATGAAATACCTTCCTGTTATACATAACTTATTTAAGCTACACTAGGAACTACTTGGAACATATAAGTAAATTCCTTTCTCCTGGCCTTGTTGTTTTATTTCTGTAACTTTCTAGGGTAGATCAGCTCTCAAGCTTTTTAGTTTTGGGGAGTATCCCAGTGAAAGAATTACTGTGATATATACATTACTGAGAAAGTAATTTGAAGAAAAGGGAGATATTTATATACTCCCTGGCCAGCTCCGGGGTTTTGCAGAATCACTTGGACGATCTGACAGAGGTCTGCATCAGTGTCTGGGTTTTATCTGCCTTTAAGCAATGAATAAAACATAAGGCTGGTCCTAACTGATGCAAAATAGAGCCTCTTAAACATATACATACTTCTGCAACACTCAGATGCTCAGTTGAATTCCCCTGGTGTACAGCATAGCAACACTAAGACAAGATAAGCAATAATATTCAAGACCACATTTGTACACTCGTAGCATCTCTCAAATAAGTGCTTTTTACACTCTCTGTTCAGTAATCAGGATTCTTTCCAAAATCCATAAAAACAGTCTTTCTTGCTCACATGCTGGAGTCTTTCAACCTAAGCTGTAGCTTAAAGAGCTTTTACCCTTTTTGAGCTGAGTACTTCCATGTGACTGATTTAAGCAGAATTCTCCTGTCCTCTGTTCTTAATGACAGCACATAAGATGTTATACCTCATTGGTCATACATATTTCTCTTCTCTTTTATTAATTTTTATCCCTGCTGTGGGAATGACACCTGCTCTTCTTCCAGCAGCTGTCTCTTTTTCCAAACCTGTTCACCAGGTTACAGTACATCAGGGTGCAGTATACAAGCTGTAGGGATGGTTTCAATTACATGTCAAAAGCCTCATGAGAGAACCATTTGTCAGGAAAACCCTTGTCAGGACAGTCTCAAAACTAAACCTGCACACTCTCTTTTGCTGACTGTCAAGAGGACCACAAATCTTTACAACTCTAAAAAGTCTATTAGTACAAAGATAGATCCAATTCTGTTGACCAATGGCACTACTTCATTCATCTCTGGATTTATACCCTTTACCAAAACAAGCAGGGAAAAAAAAAAACCCCAACCAACATTTGCAAAAGCTTCTCTCTATAATTATGGGATGGCTCAGCACATGTATCTAAATCTATCCCAGTTGTCCTCATCCTATTGCAAGCTAGCCAAAGCCTTGACTAAAAATGTTCATTTCAGATAGACTATCAGGTTTACTGACACTGTGTGACTCCATCTAATTTTATTGGATTTAATTGTGATCACTACTTAAATTTATACAATCATTTCTCCTGGAAAGTCCAAAAACCAGATTAAGAATGTACAGAAGTGCCTCAGCTTAGTAAGAATCTTTGGTGCTTCATACTGTATTGGATAGAGCCTAACAGGATCCAAACACTGGCACTGCAGCACTGCACCACTGAGCCACCCTTTTTTTTCACCTACCTTGAGCACCCTGAGACTGGTCTACCACAGAGGGGACTGGTAGAAGTCATGGTGTCCATGTAATGACCAGTGCTTGTACATAAAGAGGCCCTACAGCAAAGATGAGGAGAAACTCTTTATCAGAGAGTGTAGTTAGAGGAGGTGTAATGGTTTCAAATTGAAAGTGGATAAATTTAGATTAAAGATGAGGGAGAAATTCTTTACTGTAAGGGTCATATGACAATGGAACAGGTTGCCCAGACAAGTTGCGGATGTTTCAAGGCCAGGATGGATGAGCCCTTGCTCAACCTTGTCTAGTGGGAGGTGTCCCTGCCCATGGCAGGGTGTTTGTAACTAGATGAACTTTAAGGTCCCTTCCAACCCAAACCATTCTATATGATTCTGTGATTCTATAACTGGGTGGGTCTGGCCATTTAGCACTTTGCAGGCCCTTTGAGAGCTCTAAGTCAGCTGTTCCCAGTCTAACCTATCCCTTATTTGCTGTATAACTCTCCACACATGTAATCTGTCCTGCATGTGCAATCAGAACTGCTAAGACTGCATTTCCTCCTGATGTGCTCAACAGGAGAGAGGAGGCTTATTTTTCACTCTACTAAAAAAAAAAAAAAAGAAAGAAAAGAAAAGAAAACCCAACAAATTACTCTTCTCAAGTTTGCAAAGAGCTGTGGGGCAGCGGCCTTCCCTCATGTGAATAAAAATAATGTGCGTGGGAAGGCACCTCCCATCTGCTTTTGCTGCAGTGGAGAGGTGGTGAGCAGGACACCAGTCATCTCCCACACCCAGGGCTTCAGCTGCCTGGGCTTGGGGCCAGCAATCCAAACTGCACAGCTGGAGACCTTAAAGGAGGCTGTAATGAGGAAAGCTAGAGGCAGCCCCAGCAAAGGATGCCCCCTAGAACTTTCTTGGCAGTCACTTGTAAGCAAAGGCTCTCACCCTCCCTCAGTCTCTGCCTGAGCTATGGTGCAGCAACATCTCAGCTGGGCTGCAACACAGCAGTTTAGACCTGCGGCTTGACCAACAGACCAGCTTCCCAGACCAGCCTTGTCACTGCAATGTGGGCTCTCAGCTGAGCCTGGCAGACACTCCCAGGCCTGAAGGATTGGGCCCTTGCTTTGCAGGCTGCATGATTGCCCTTGGCTCCCCATTTTCCTCCCCTGGCAGAGCAGTCTGGCATGCTCCCAGACAGATGCCCTCAGCACAGAAATGCAAAAGAGTGCAGGAGAAAGGAGAAGGGAAATTGCATGAGATTTATATATTATAATATACTTTAAACTGTCAAGTTTTAGGGTGAGGGCCATCCACTAGACCTATAACAGACTCTCTCTGTTGCGCCCTCTCCCTCCTCAAAGTAGAAGAGAAAGAAAATAAGGGAGAGAGACTTATTGATCAGAAAAGAAAGCTAGAACAGCTTTAATGAAAACAATAATAATAAAGTGGAATATATACAAACCCAGCATCAAATCTACCCCCCCTGGTGGCAATTACATCACCATCACCACTAATTCTGTGGAGCAGGCACTAGGAAAGTCCCAGACTGGACCCAGCGGCAGACAAGAACCAGATTCAAGAGCTGGATTCTGGAACTGGTTTCAGGAACACATGGACTGGGACTGAAGGTAGAAGGGACAGAGTCCTCCTTGCATTCCAGCCATTGAAAAACAGAGCTTGACCCTCATGATCCCTCAGCTTTATACAGAATAGGACATATATGGGATGGATACCTCATTGTCCTGTCCACTCCCTGACATGGGTATGACCTTTTACTTTCTGCACCCTCAATGTGATACACAAGATTAGCATTGACCTTGGTCTCTGTAGGAGCAAGTATAAGCAAGAGCCTTTCTTCACACCAGTCCTTGGTAGTAGTTATAAACATCAAGTGTTATCACTGCTATGAGCAGACACTGTCTGCAAAAATATGCCATTAACCAGAAATTGCAGTTACTTAGAAGAGACTGAGATGAAAAGATAATCACTGAACAGAATTAGTTCTGTTCTAACTCAAAGCGGGGCAATACCAAAAAAAGCAATTAACAGCATCTTATATGCTGAATGCTTTGCTGCTTGCCAAAAAATGAGTGTCACTCTATTAGTCTGCTAATAAACACTGCAAACTGTTATTTATGGGGCCAGTGAGAACACATGTTATACACATTTACTTTTGGTGATAAAATCATCCATCAATATGCATACATAATTCTTGTGAACATCATTGTAACCCCATATGTTCTCGGGTCTTAAAGGTGCCAGGTGAATAAGCACTGGAAGCGCTTGGCTGGTCATAACCAGTTATAACTGAGAAGGTCACAATTCGGCACACAGACCTAGGCCTATTAAAAAGCTATTAGCTCATATACATCAGCTATTCATCTGTGCTGAATCCGGACCTGGGCAAAATTCATATGTGTGCTATGATCCCTAAGCAGCTGGCATTCAGCTGTCCTTTTCCCACAAAGACATCTTGACCTTCTGTAGAGGCTCCCCAGAGCCAGAACTTCACTACTTGCTGTGTGCAGCTTCTTCCCAAGCCATTTGCAGTTGCTCACAGGATCCAGGATCTGGTTGTTCTTCTGCTTAGAAACCCAGAGGCTTGGTCCAGGAAACATTTTCAGATGACACAATGCATGCTGTTATAAGCAAATGTAATCCCAGTAAAAACAGCGATAGCAATAATCTGGGTTGTGATCTCTTACGACTCAGCTCTTTTATAATAGCTTACCCTTCGAGCACCAGGCAGAAGAGGGAAGGCAGATCTGCAGGCTAGGAGGTGCAAACCTATCACTTAAGTATTTAAGTCAGTAGGACAGAAGCCTTCCCTGGTCCCTTGGTGCAAAATTAAGTGGGAGAGAGGCATTGTTGGTATTGTGGGCAGAGGAGCAAGCTTGGAGGGATGACCCGGGGTTTTACACATGCTGCCAGCACTGCAATCACAATTTGAAATCCAACCATTGGACTTGTGCTGCTCTGTATTGGAAGTGCCTCATTAAATGCTGTATTGAACTCTGCCATCCTTTCTGCTGCAGGTTCTTTTGGGAGGATTTTGTTCAGTTTTCAATCATACTGACAGGGTCAAAGTGGCTTCCATTCGCTATAAATTTCCATGTGTACTGGGTGACTTCCTCTGCTTTTCATATTTTAATTGCTTTGTCAAAAAGAGTAATTCAGGGTCTTTTAGAAAACTCCCAGGGTGGTTTGAGCGAAGTCCCAAACATGACCTCTTCTCCTCTCAGCACATTGCAAGACCAACTTTTATCCTTACATCACCAAAACACTTGTATGCTTTACCTTTTTTTTTTTTTTCATGTCTCTGGATGATTGCATAGACATTGATTGTGTTATGTTTCACCTAAGGAGGAAAAGGAAAGGTCATTGTCTCAGTCTGGGTATCTCAACCTTTTACAAGCATTGAAATTCAAACCAAAGTATATTTTTAAAAGAATATATTTCTGCAAAGGTGAATGAGAGCCAGATAGTGCACTGATCCTTTTCCTTCAGTTTCAGGGATTTGGATTCAAGTTATTCATTCTGCCTTGTCTAGATTAATGAAGTTGAATATAGAAAACTTGTTGAAGAGAGATTATTAACTTAGTACTGAGTGTGGATCAAGTGCATGGTCCCACACCGGACCTTGCTTTCTACACTAATGATAGTGATTTATCTCTAGTCTTTCATTATTTAAAAATAGTTTACCACCCAAATACATGTCAATGAATTTGACTTCAAGACTTGACTCTATAAGACATTATGTGCAACTAGCACTGCTTCAAGGAAATAAAGGGTAACTTTGTGACAGGATAATATTTCTTAAGGGACTTTGTTCTAGTCATTTGTACTACAGAACAGCTGTTCATGCTCTGTAGGATCATGGTTTCAAGAATTTTTTTAATTGTGCAAGTGTTTCTTCCTTGATATAAATAATGGGCTATTAGAGAAGATTATTAAAAATCTGCTTGGGTCTACCCTTATAGAGCCTACAAAGGCGCTTTTCAAGCTTCAGTCTATTCTTTTCCTCCAGTTAGAGTAGAAGACCATAAATATTGCCTATTATTTCTTGAAAATAGCTGCAGCATTTATTCTTTGCTTCCTGTACCATCCAACAAATTATTTTGTCTCCCGCCTTATTTAGTTCACTTGTAATGCAACATGTATTTGCATCACTAAGCATCTTAAATCTGCCTTAACAGGGGCTGGTGAGGTGGTGGGTGAATCCTTGATTTCTACATACAGTATGATCTTGCCATTCCCAATTTAGACTGCAAAGCTCCACTTCACATACTGTTTTTCATTAGCCAAGCTTGGAGGCTCATAGTGTGTTCCTTCCCTTTAAAGCAAGTGCAAAATGTCTGGTCAAGACTACCTCATGATTCCTTACTATGTGTTCCAAAACTAGAAGGTGCCCAGGAAGGTTTATATTCAAAGGGCTAAAGCCATAGTGACAGTTTGTGTGTCTAGGCAGGTCAGTAACTCATCAAGAGCACGACAGGAAAGCAGTCCAGTCTCTAACAAATATCCCACACGTACACCAGATTACAGTGTAGAAACTGCCTCCGTGCATTTATCTACCACAGAATCACTGAGCAGACCATCCTCCCTTACCTTGCCTGAATAAATAATTTTAGCACTTGCATTGTGTTTTAATAAACATTTTCACAGATCTCTTCTCATGCACATTCAGAGAAGTAAGAGCCGGTATATGCAATAACACTGTGCCTAGAGCAGTGGAACGAGAACTTTACCTCCTTGGCTCTAGAAAGCTTTTGGTCTTGGTCTTCCACCTCTGAGGCAGAGTTGATGCTTTATGCAGGATGGGTGCTATTTCAGGAGCCTGGAGTACTTCTTATGACTCTGTTGACTCAAAGGTGGCTTTGCAAGGCAGCCAGGGAATTTTCCAGTTCAGTGTAGCTGCACTTTTTAAAAGTTTAGCCCTAAGCATCTGAAGTAATATTTATTTTCCTAAATGTTAGTGTTTTCTACGTGGAGTTACCCCTACTTCATGAATGAGAAGCAGACTACCTTTCTGCTATTTCTTCTTCTTCATCCTTGAGCAACTCTAATTTCATCGTCTCTCTGAACCACCCCAGCAATTGCTAAAATCCCCTCAGGCCTTCCCCTAGACAAGATATTTCCAAATTTTTGAATCCTTTTGATACTGTGCTCCAATTTGGGACAAGTAAACATCCACCTGTGAGTAAACATGGTCTGCTGCTAGTATCTAGTTTGCCAGTCCATAGCATCCCTGATGTTTCCCCACAGGCTTCTGCCAGTCTCTGATATCACCTTATCATCACCATTGTGTTATTCCCTGTGGCTTTCCCACCTGTGATTTAATTTCAAGTAGCCTGGACAGAAAATATCAAACAGAAAAAAAGAGGGACCCTTGATGCTCATTAGGAAAACATGAATATTTCATTTATTCTCCTTGGCATGCCCTATATCACTTTTCTGAAAGTACAGTAGAAACTTGTGTGAAAGCTCGCACCAGTTCTGCTCCATGTATTGTGCAATCCAGCCACTTAATGCAAGATCTTAATGATTATCATTCTCTTTCTCTTTGCATACTGAAGAGTTTCCTGCCTCCAATCACAGTTTCCAATCTCATGTAGTTGTCCCTGTATGTTTTGGTGGTTGGGGTTTTTTGTGTGTTTGTTTGTTTTTCCCTCTCCTCTCCTCTCCTCTCCTCTCCTCTCCTCTCCTCTCCTCTCCTCTCCTCTCCTCTCCTCTCCTCTCCT
>JAAGNO010010105.1:197238-244985 GCA_033439905.1 Ceryle rudis | reverse complement strand
AGAAATTCTTTCCTTAATTTAACACTTTTTCCGTCTTTGTAAATATATTATATTAAATATATACTTTCACATTATTAACCTATCTGCATACTTTAACTATCACACCAAACTGATTAGTGTGGCAGTAATCTACTAGAATATCTGAAAAATAATCTCATCATATATTTAAATTTTCAGTACTTGCAAACATGGCAAAATAAAATGAAGGTTTCATGATTATATATACCAGTAAAAAATTTATTGTTATGTCTGATACAAAGTGCTTTTCTAATTTTTCTGTGCAGACAATTTTCAGCAGGGTTACACATTTTCGTTAAAGTATGTTAGAAGGACCCATGAAGCTTTCTTCCCACTATTTCCCATAAAGCTCTGAGGAATTTTACAAAACCAGCACAAGGTATTCAAGTCAAACCTGGGGGAAATAAGGACTATAGACAGGATCAATGAAAACATTACTTTCATCATATGTCTTGGCAAGGCAAAACTGGAGTTCAGAAAACCATGAAAGAATTGGATTAGTTTGGTTTTCTACATATTATTCCTATTTTTTTCTTTCCTATCCATTCTTACCTACTTCATCCATTGCTTATTCAGATATCTCCTGCTATTCAAGCACACTCTCTCACTCATACAAGTAGAAAAGATTTCCAGTATTGTAGCAATTTTTCCAGAAACATATATAGATATATATTTTGGGACCTGTTTATATCTAAGTTTACATATTTATATACAGAAATATAAGGAAATATAAGGAAAGATTTCAGTGTTAACTCTGCCTTTCAGTTACTGCTTTGGCTTACAAAACTACATTTACAGTGGCTCCCTACAGGCTTGTTGTGCTCCATAGTTTGAGTCCCTTGTCTGGATGGGGGCTCACAAGATGTTCTTGCTTGTGTAATTGTTCTTGTGTTACTTGCAGTATGATTACCAAGAGTTCATATTAGCATTCTACCAGAAAGATGTGGTAGAGGTAACCACACCATTAACTGAAAGCAGTATACATGTCTGCTATAACTAAGCCCAGACCATCCCACATTGTTTTCTTTGTGCACGCCATAAAAGGCCTATTCTTAACTATTCGTATAAGTAGTTGTAGCAGACATGTATCTGTTCTGCATAAACTATGATAAGCAAATGTTACAGTGAAGGCAGTCCTAGTATCACTGAGAGCAAATTCAACAAATGAGGGGAAAAAAAAATAATCTAATAAATCATCATGGTAGCAATGTCCTACAATATTATCTCTTCAAATCCCTGGCTTTTTTTTTCCATCTTTCACTCCATGTGCTGTAGTAATGCCCTCCCAGCCTACCATGCCCACTGACAATATATTTAAGGGATGTGTAGGCAGCAGCAGCATTTACTTAATTCTCCAGCTGACTTGCAGATATTTTGATGGACTTACAGAGAGTGGAAGCTACATACTTGGGAAAGGTTGGGGGATGTGGTACAACACAATAAACCAAACCATCCAGAAAATGTCAGGCTCAGGAGAACAGGACAGAAAAGTATAACAAAGAATAATTGACATTAGTTTAAAAAATAATAGTCCTTTTCCCAAAGATCAGTCCCCTGAACAATTGATCTTTATGGCTACACACAGTCCCTAATTTTTCCCTCCACAGTAGTTACCCACAACAATTCCTAACAAGACCTATTTATGGCCTCAAAAGACGCAGTTCCCCAAGGATCTTGCTTTCACAAAAATCAAACTATTTGACTTTTCACTCATGGTATTATGTAGCTCATCAGTGCAATCTACTCAGGAGGTGGGGAGAGTGATCTGTTTTATCTGAGTCTCCAGCCTAAATCAGTTTCAATCCCACTGATCTGCTTTACCCCAAACTTCTCTTTCCACAGAAAAGCACCACAAGAGCAGATTTGAATGAGAGTTTTTGTATCATATTATTCAGTCAATTCAAGAAAACAAATTTAAATATTCCAGTTTAAAAAATTCCTCCAAGTGCTAAGGACTGCAATTATGTAGTCTTGTGGACTTAGTAGAACAGAAGGTTTTCTACAAACTCATAAAATACAGCACTTTGTATATAAAGTACACAAAACCTTCAACAAATTACAACTCTATATCTTTCATCTGTATAAGCTACAAAACAATGCTCATTTTCATTTACTAAATGAATATGGCTATGCGAATTCTTTTTGAAATGGTACATGGTTTAGTTTTATGTTATCAACATGAGAAGTAGGTGTAATTTAATTGAAATTAAAACAGCAGTGACTTGCTATCTAGCAAAATGAATTCTGCAGCCCATTCCTTGCATACTGCTTATTAGTTTCCTTGGTAACTTGTAATCATTTGCCTTTCTAAAACAGATGAGATGTCAACAAATATGTACTGTAGTAGTGGTTTGATACATCAAAAAGAAAAGTACTATAATGACAGTGTAATAAATTTTAACATGAAAACTTGATGGCCACATTAGTGATATACTAACTATAGTCTCAGATTCATGCAGCTCACCATTGCAAACTTTTATTTCATAGCATGGTTGTGACATGCAGCAGTATGTGAAGCACCTTCCAGTACCCACTCTGAAATTAATGCAAGACTAAACATTTAAGAGCAGTCACTTTATATCCTAATAAAATCTCACAATTACATGATGCCATCTCTTCCTAGAATGATGTTACTAATTAGAGGAATCTTATTCTGATTCAATTTAGTTGTATGCATTATGTCAACAGAGACAAAATGTTTATATGTTGACATAGATTTATTCCCAAAGTCTGGTAACAAGTTCATTAATGTCTCTATACATTTATGACATGGTTTCTTCTCAAGAAACTAATCTTAAAAACCCAAACCAACCAAACAAAAACCTATCAGAGTTTCCAAACCAGAAATAAAAAAGGACAACAGGAGTATCATCTCAGTTTGGAAGGGATACTGGCCAGTGATTTCCAGAGTTTGAACACAGATTTCTACCAGCTGCCTGCATGATGTAACTAACGTTCAACAGAGGGAAAACCAACCAACCAAAACAATAAAAAAACCACCACAACAACAACAACAAAAAAACAAACAAGAAAAGAAAAAAAAAAGCTCTAAAGCAGTTGGAAGCAAGGCTCAATTCCCCTGGATCACAAAGGCATTGCCTGAGCATGAGGGGATGAAATCAGGAAGGCCAAAGTAAGAGCTGAAATTAGAAAGAGATGTGAATGAGACCATGAGATGTTTCTGTCAGTATATAAGAAGAAAACCAAACCAAACCAAGCCAAACACCAAACCAAACCAACCAACCAACACAAACAAAAAACACAAAACCAAACAACAGGGAAAAATGTTGGTCCACTGCTAAAAGTGAGAAGGGATACAAGAAAGTGACAAAAAGCCTGGAAAAGCTTGAGGTACTTTATGAATGCTTTGTATGATCTGAGTTCATGCAGATCAACTAGTGCAGTTTTAGAGTTTGGAGGCAGACTACAAGGTAGGTGAAAAATTGCCTGGACAGCCATGCCCTAAGTTACTATTTGAAAAATCTAATCAAAGGCTTGTTAGGAGTGGTGTTCCTTAGGATTCGGTACAGAGACCACTATAGTTATCGACTTCATCAGTGACATGGGTAATTGCATTTAAAGCAATATCCTGAACCTTGAAGGGTGGAATAAGGGTCAACAACTAATAAGCTTGGGGGCAAGGCTGTCCCATAGAAGGATTCTGAGAGATAAGAGAAATGGGCAGAAAGATGACAGGTATCTTGCAAAGTTCAGCAGAACCAAATGTATATATGAAGATATAATACCCCATCAACCATTACGGGTTAGAGACAAATTGGCTAGAAAGGATCTTTGTAGAAGTACTTGGGGTCCCAGCAGATGTCAAACTGAACATGAATCAGCGGTGCACCACTACAAAAACAGGGGCCAACCATTGACAAGAAAATCACCAGTAGATCAAGGGAAGTGATTTTTCTCCTTTATTTGGCCCTTGTGTGACCATACCTAGAATGCTGCATCCAGTCTGGGTCCCCACTATAAAAGAAATACAGACAGGCACACTAGAAGAAGTTCAGTGTAGGGCCATCTGGTTTAGGGTATAGAGCACACAAGATATAAAGGAATGAATTTGCCTGCACAAAAGGGTAAAGGGAGGATCTAACTATTGTCCAACTATGAGACAAGGTAGAACAGAGGTGCATAGTATAAGGTCAAGAGGCAATATATTCTTGCAATAAAAGATTTTAATTTGACATAAGGAAAAAAAAATTAAATTCTCACAATGGTTAAGATCTGAACCAGTCTGCCTAGAGCTGCTGTGAACTTTCTGGCTTTGGAGATTTTTAAAACTTAACTGGACAATCCTGAACAACCTGACATAACTTTGAGGATAGTTCTGCTTTGAGTTTGGGCTTGATGACCTCCAGTGGTCCAACCTAAATTGTTCTATGATATGATGATATGCAGAACAGACAGGCTTTTGGAATCTTTAGAGTTAATTGGCAGTTGAAGAGGGATTTAAGACTACGTTGGTTATGTTTATGGGGAAGAAGTATAATTATATTCTTCCTGAAGTCTCGATTTGGAGCTGTGTTTCAGTTTCTGAATCCTTATGGGCTAACGGCAGTTGTGCTGCCTTTTAAATCTGCTGTGAAAACACCTGCAGTAGACTGAGGTAACTATTATGAGGACCGCAGTAGGCTTTAATCTCTCTAAGTAGTTACTACATATTTACCGCAAAAGTACCCTTACAACTTATAAATCACATACCACTACTTGAAAGCAGAAAAACATGACTGGTCTACAGACCAAATATCCAAATAACTTTCTCTGCTGTAATTTTCACAAAGTAAGGCAGAGCTGACCTGTTCTTAGCAATAGACCAACCTTATGTTGCAGAAACAACTGGAACCGGGCAAGCTTCCTAAACCAGGGAACACAGATCATTCTAGCAGTGAAAAATAAATAGCGAGGAAAGGAAACTAAGGATGTATATTAACTGCATTGAGACCACCATCAATACCTGGTGCAGGTAGGACAGGTCAGTATTCTTTTAAATAACTGGGGAAATAGAACTTCCTTGAGTTTGTTTCCTCTGTATTAAATAAATTGCTATCTTGCTTATCTTTGTTTTAAATCTGCATGTTGCTCACGGTTAAGTGACTTCTGAGGCAAGTGGGACAAAAGCAAGAGTTCTCCGATCTTTTCCCTGTGCCTATGCACACTTGCAGTGGCAGAGATGAGTTATACATGCATATGTGCCAGCCTCTCCTAGGCTCATTTTTTTAACATCCTTGGAAAGAAAAGCCATGATCTCTCACACTGTGGTCACCCCCTCTGCTCTTTAATAATACATGAAGAGCATAATGTGCATCACTGTCAAAGCCTTTGGAGATTTTCTTAGCTAGGCCGTAACACTGGGATCCAAAAAAAAAAAAGGACCTAAATATTTAATATGAGATTTAAGCAGAATTTTGGCAAACATTATCTGAACAGTTTGATTCACAGAATTCCTTCTCTCTAGCTCAGGAAATTCTTGAATAAAATGAGTGCCTGCATTTCCCTCCTGTAAATCATGCCCTGTAACAGAGGTATTGACAATGTTGATGTCTAATGCTAATGCTAACCTAGGCCTAATGCTTTTCCAGATTTCAGAATGCAAACTTAAAGGAATATAGACTAAATATGGTATAAAAAAATTATATAATTCTGAACAGGAATGAACTATATCCATACAGTTAACTAACACCCACGGCACTTCCTAACACATCACATATGTGTTAGGAGCTTCTTGCCCAGCAGCCTGAGAAGCTGCTGACCTGCCTCTCTACTGGATGAGAAGAAGGGTGTTTTTCAAGGGGAATTGACCTCTGATCCAAGCCACGTGTCTACAGTGTGGGTGTTGTAACACATGCATTTTAAAGTCTAGTGCCTGTTTTAGGAATCAGCAAGTCTATCCCAAAAGACAGCATCTTGCTCAGAGCAGAGAGACTGCATTTTTAGCCACTTTTGCCTAGGCTGGCTCTAAATTAAATGTTGTATGTCCTACAAATAAAACTTTCCCTCCTACTGACTTACATATTTCCCTATAGCAGGGAAATAAATACAATACCAGAGAATAAAATGATCTCAAGTAGTGTCATCACCAGCATGGATTCTTTAGCTCTGTGTTTTTAGGAGAAGATATAGGAAGGCAGGAACAGAAGACTAGGGTATTTGGCTTAGGAAGCTGGTGGAAGCTGTAGGGACAGTCAGAAGATTGGGGTAAATTGTTCAGTGGACAGGGAGATATGTAATTATGAATATAAACATTTTCTTCCCACGTAATTTTCATGGGAAATAGTATTTTGGCTATACTACTGTTTATATTGGGCTGAGAATACAGTGTATTATTTAAGGCAAATAACTCACCAGTTTCATGACAGTTCAATCATTAGATAGGATCACAGACCAGTTCTTATTCTCCTGTAACCAAACACAGCACTTTCTCAGAATCCACATTTAGTAGCAGATGCCTCTCTTGAATAATTGCCCAGCACCAGGAACGGCCTTCATACAAAGCAATCCCCTGGCTGCCTTCACCAGACTGCAAAAAACCCCAACCAAAACCCAATACTTTTGCAAAAAGTCCATTTCTTCAGTTTTTGCTCTGTTTCTTCAACACTGATGTTCCCTATTGTCTATGTTAACTCATAACTTACTATGAAGTGTAACTGAGATTGGAGCAAGGTAAAGGTAAGAGGACACAGACATAGCACTTCAGCTCTTCAGTAGCTACAAGAGGATGTTTATGCTAGTAGAACTGTTTCCTGTTCAGCAATCCTGGGACACACAAGTTGACGCTTTGGCCACATGAAAATATTTAGGCTATTAGTTTCCAGCTCACTCTAGGTGGGGAAACTTCCATCCACCACACCTTAGCCGAACAAAAACTTGAGACAATTGGTACATAGATGCTATAAAATAGTACTAAGCAATTTATGTTTTTTTCAGAATAACATGCAACTCTCAACAGTTAAATTGTTTAGGAAATAAGAGGATTTTTACATGACTGAAGTATTTAATCTATAGTAGCTTAATATTAAAGAAGAGAACAAGTGAAAATAGCAGTTCTCATGGAAAATTTTCACAGCCATGGTCTCTTTGGTAGAACAGCAGATATTTACTGTGGAATATAACCATATTTAGCAGTGATCATGTCCGTGATTTGACAATAACACTTGTGTTCCAAATGACATGCCAGATCTCAGACACCAGAAATTGCTATAGGCCTAGAAAAACAAGGAGGCTAGGCTGATTTAGACCAGCTAAGAAGCTATCTCTGAATATTCAAATCAGCCTCAGACTATAGAAGGACCCTCCTTGTATAAAATGAAATCTTCATATTTCCATCCAATGAACAGTTCTGTGCAGTGAAAGTAAGCACCTGACTTCTGATAAACTGGTAAACAATCATGGTTTCTTAACTTGGGAATTTGTTTAGGCAGCTAACAAATAGGGTGAACTACATTTCCTAGAGTGGATTGAGATGTATTGGAGGTAAGCCCGGCACACCACCATTCTTGGAAAATTTTTATATGCCTAATATTATTTACACTTGGGAAGATTTATTCTTGCTGTTTCTAATGTTTCTGCATTTGCTGCAGAATCTTCATAGATCTAGCATGATGATCCCACACTGAATACTGGTGTTTCACTGAAACGCTTGTCAGGAGGAAAAGGGCTCAACTGCCTTTCCTGTGTCTTTCTTTGTGGTCATGCACCAGAAATCCCTAATTCAAAAGGGCTACATTAGTGTGCTTGATGTAGTAAAACCTTCACTTGAAAAAAATTCTTTGCTTCTAAGATTGAAACCAAAATTAATATCAAGGGGTTTTATTTTTTTTAGTACTCATCTTGCCTATGGGAAACTCAGTTTTGTGAACATCTTGAAATAAAGTGCAACTTGCTTGAATTGGATTACTTTTTGACATCTAGTATTTGCCCAATTTTTCCTTCAATTTCAAACACATACAGCACAGAAGTCTACCTCTCATGAACCATCCAATGCCTCCTTTGCAATCTAAGAAAATAAGCACTTCCAGGGCTCAAGACATCTCAACCTAGAATAGCCTTTTAATAGAAGGCAGCTGTATCAAATCTCTGAATCTGCATTTAGTGCAAGGTAGCTATTGAGGTGTAGACACCTACACTACTGTGGATGGCAATGATGGGATCAATCAACTCAACTGATAAGCAGGGGGGTGACAGGAAGTGCTTAGTACCTAGAAGCTTTATCTAGGTCCAAATGCAAGTTCAGGTCTCCAGACAGAATAAGAACAAACAGATGAACTTGAATCTCATATCCCAGACTGACAGTCTCTTTCTTTTCTCATGAAAAAAATGCAATAACTTCTCAGTCTATGCTGGGGTGTAATTAAAAGAACTTTTAAGACCTCTGTTTTGTCATAAAATTAAATTCTTATTTTACGATCACAATCAAAGTCTTTAGGCACCAATACAACAAAAGTAAATAAAAAATGACCAAGCTATAAAATGACAAAATTATCAACCATGTTCTGCAGAGCTCTGAAATACAGATTTCCATTAACAGATGGCATAATCTATAAAGACTGAATTTAACTGCTCTCATACTCAGGATGCTGAAATTAAAGATAAAACAATAGACTAAATAACTGCAAATCTACAAATATTGCAATATCTGTTTGATGAGAAACTCAGTCTAAACTGTATTTAATATTAAGAAGCCAGAAATTAAAATTGTTTTGGCCTCAGCTGTAAGGAAAACAGACGGCTTCCTTTTTTAGCCAAAATATTTTGGATTATGTTTTTGTGCAGCTTTTAATTCTGTACACACTTTCATTTGGAAGATTATTCCAAATCAACTAACAACATATTGAACATACTGCTGAGCTTTGACTCATAGGTTTTGGGTGTTGGGGTTTTGTTTTGCAGGGGGGAAGGTTGTTTTGGTTGGTGTGTTGGGTATTTTTTTTCCCTTTTGATTGATAGCATTGAATGGAGAGTAGGAATGTAGGTGCCGTGTACCAAAGCATGAAGTATGTATCAAATCCCCCACTGAATGCAGTAAATCTGTGACTTCTGGAATAAAAAATTATTTTTTAAAAAATACAGACAGATGTCAAGCAGCAATTTATTTACTTAATTATTACCTAAAGCTGAACTAGCTAAGTGCTAAGACTCAAACATCACATAACTAGTCCAGTAACTGCAAAAAGGCCTGAATTTTATTGCTGAACTTTAGGAATTCCACAGACAAGCTGAAATGGCTCCTTAACCAACTGTCAGTTATACAACATACAGGCACTCATACACTGATGAACACAATTCACGGGATTCAGCAACCTCAGTGAGGAGTCTGAAATGAGACAGGAGGGAAGAGGCCTCTCACTTTGATTTAAGCCTCATATTTTGTTTCAAGGACTCAGTCCCAGGTCTCTGTCTCCCTCTGGGATGCTCAGCTGTGAAGTTTCAAGTCAGTCCTTGCCCAAGATAAAAGACAAGCAACACTTAAAGAGTTTACCTGTACTGAAGTGTTATTGCTGATTTCTACATATTTTAATGAAGTCGGTGAACTAGAGATACCTTTGTTGTTTTCAGTAATGTCAAATATTTTCACTCATCTGTCTGAATTTTTAAAAGCCTGAACTATGCTTAGGAACTGATCCTGATAGATATATTTTGACATGAGATTGTCTAGCAAAACTATACTGAATCCTATTTCAGTAAGAATGTGACAGACTGTTCCAGCTGACATAGTGTCCAAAAAGCCACCACCAAATGTATCTACCTGTACTCAGATTTGGAATACTTAATTTTCTGACTGACTACTGCTACATGAATAGGTAGATTGAATGGGGCCTGGTCAAGCTTCAGAAGTCTTTTCCCTATAATATGCCACCTCCTGTACTTATATTTCTCTCCACATCATGAAATCAGGTCACTAACACCTTTTGTACTGACACACTAAGAATGCACACAGAGAGAAACCAGCATGGACCTGCTGACTGTCTCATTGTGCCCAGTTAGCTGCTGCCACAGCAAACACAGCATAGAACCCCATTTGTAACCAGGACAGAGCCTACCTGAGGTTTAGAACCTTTTTCACACCTTTATGTTTTTTTAACACAAACACTTCCTAATCGCCAGATAATTTTTACAGGTGAGTTTACAGACATTTATTCATGGTCTTATGCTTGAAAACTTTCTTAGCTTGAATACCTTTCTCCTCTTCCTGTTGGCTACTACTCCTTCTATCCCAGGATTTGTAGGGAACAATTGGATCCCTGTTGCCCTCAGCCTTCCGAACCTTGTTCTAAGGTTATAAAAGTTACTATATTATTTTCTTATCTACTAAGTTCTCTAGTATCCCCCAACTCTTTTCTAAAAAGACTTATTGTTCTTGATCATGATTCACTGAAGTTATGAAAACATAAAAGATTTTATTCTGTGGTGGAAAAATATAGAATATACCTCAATGTCTGTCTTTGCTTTTTCTTTCTTTTTTTTTAACAGCTGTATAATATTTGTAACTCATTGCCACCAATGGTAATACCCGCGGGTTATGCTCTTTTTCAGCTATTTCCAGCTCCTGAGTTCTTAGTGCTACTTGTTATTAGATTCTAAATACATGATTGTCCCTTTCTTTCTCATTGAGTTTCATTTCCTTTCTATTATACCAGTTCTCAAGGTCATTCTAATCTTTCTGGAAAATATCATGCTTCTCTTTGTATTGATGATAGCTACTAATGTGTGTTATCAAAGAATTTCAAGAGCACATGCTTTTTTTCCCTTGTGTAAAATCACCAGTGAAACCAGATACAACCTAAAATTACTCCTGAGGAGCAGCCTTCTACCTTATCTCCCTACCCTAATATTTCTCCTTATGCTATAACTCATTTAGCCTTCAGTTAGTTTCTTCCAAAATTGTTGTCTGAATCCTCATAGTACCAATTTAAGTTGCTGTCTCAAATACTTAATTTAATCTGGAGCAATTAATCTACCCTTACCTAATAAAGAAATTACAAAAATATTGATAATTCTGTCTCACTTAATTTACCTTTGAGACAGTTGCTTTCTAGCCCACTGGCCTTTTCCATGTTGTTGATAACTCTGACCTTTAGAAAGCCCTCAAGCAGGTATCAGGGGGTTTAAATAGGAAGGAATAATTATCCCAGTCACCTCCCTCCACCATTTTTTTTAATTAGAAACATTATATTGACTATTTATCAGTCAAAACTACTATTATAAACTACCAGACCATGAAATTTTATTCTTGGACTTATAAAATTGTCATCTAAAGTTAATGTTTCTGAAGTGTGAATGGATCAGGGTCAGTTTTTGTGAAGTCTTCAGTATTCCTAGTACTCACTAATTTAAATGTACATTGCATCACTAAATGAAGGGCTTATGCTGTTTATTGGTAAAGCCTAAAAAGAATATTTCATTAACCTGATGAATAACTCTATCTCAGGTTTCAAGTCTTTTACTGCAATGTAGGAAATGTTCCATATCTGGAAATAAATTATTGAATGATACTACTAACATCTTCAGTCCCCCATTGTTTCAGTGCACTCACTAGGATTAAACTCATTTTTACGTTTGTGTTCAGAAAGAATGTACCCACATTTAACTGTCAGAACCATTACTCTCTCTTGCTCTAATGTAGTGCAGCTGTTGGACTCACCTGGATTCCCTCCTGGCAGTACTTTTGACACCACATCATGTAATGCGTGCTCTTCATCTCCAGTACTTTCAGTAGGTCTTGATAGGTTTTGAGGCTTTTTTACTGACGTTTAAGGTGTTCAGTGAGTTGGTGGCATAGACTAGATGTTTTGCACGCTGCTCTGGATTAAACGTCTGTTGCATGGTATAGTGATCCATCACATCATGTCTCACAGAGCAGAACTGAAGAGCTTTTAAAGTATTTACTACAGCTGTGAAGTTCCTGACAGTAAGCTGGAATGTAGATATCAATAAAACATGAAAGACCAGTTTCCTTTTTTTTCATACTGCTTTTCACAGTTTTGTAAAAGAGATGAAAATAGCTCTAGCTTTCCTTCCAAGGTTTCTCTTGCCATGCAAGACACCTCAAAGAACAGAGAACCTTACACAGATAAAGAGAAAGCTTTACTGTAGCACAGCCAACAAGATTGGTTTCAGTGGTTACCATTTAAAGCAGCCAATAATGTAATGAGTGGCTCAGTGCAAATCTCCAGCCACATGCTTGGTTAGATTATACCACTTAAGGGAATAAAGGGGTACTATATTACATACCCATATTACACACCCATATGCCTATATACCATATTATACATCCCGTAAGTGGGTGGTTTGGTTTTGTTTTGTTTTTCCTTTTAATGCTCCTTGAAGTGTCCCATTCTGCTACGGGAGTCATGAAACATGATTCAGGAGAGGGATGGTAGAGAAATAAGCTGTGTGTATACAAAGAAGCAATACAGAGAGTGAAGACATTATTTCTGATTGACTACATGGAGCTTGGTCTGTGAATCACTGGATAAAGAACTACAGATATTTCCATCTCCTTTCTATAACTATAAAAACAATAGAAGAATAAGATATAGGCCTTTTCATTTGATGCCTACATTTCAGCAAGCTGGTAGGACTTAGGCAACTGCAGGAAGTAAAAACTTGACCCAACATAAGCCTCATTATATTTTTATTTTTTGTTCTCATCTGCTCCTTCTAGGACCTTACCTTCATTGCTTTATTGTGATGGCCAAAATAGATTCAGGCAGCAGCTTGACTAGCAATAATGTCATGGACAAGACTGCACTGAAAATATGTCTAAAAGAAAGCTTACACTTTGGGGAGGCATCATCCCTTAAGCTGAAGCACTTATAGAAAATCTTCAGATCAGGATTTTTTTTTTAACTGACATCCTTTATGTTATGACAGAACGACCACATTAGAAACCTGTGGGGGTGCTTCCTCTCCCCATTGAGCCACAAGGCAATTCTGAGGTAGTTATAACAGGCTGTTATACAAGCATAACTTTAGCCATATGCTATAATCTGCCACTTCATTGTGTCCCAAAAGAATGTCTGCACTTGGCAGACAGTGTTTTGAACAGACAATTTTCACCTGATACACGTGTCAATGAGAACTGTTCTCATGGAAAATACCAGCCAGTAGCTGCAAGCACAAAAAGGACTGAAAGTTGTTAACAAATGCTACAGGCATTTGTAGCTGGAAAATGGTTTGATTTTTTATGATCTTTTCTATTGCCTTTGCACTCAGAAATACATAGCTATTGTTACTAAACATGAGAAATAGCATTTACATTTAATTAAACCTTTGAAGAATCCCAAAAGATGAACATTTCAGGAAACTGTGAAAGACTAAAGAGCTGCCTGTGTCATAAAACTCTGACTACGTTAGGTAAAGAGCGCTGTAGTGTATATATGCTCTCTATTCATAGTATATTACTATTATTATGGCACTGCTGCTTTAAATTTTTAATTCAATTTATTGACTCTGATAAAATGATCCAACAGGGGGTTTGATGAATACCAACTTCTTAAGTACATATTTAAACTTAGGGATTCTGTTCGTTCATATGAGAGATGAAACTGTGAATAAAGAAACAGGGGAAAAAAAATCAAACATTAATGAAAACAAACAAAAAATGTGGACATCCTTTCTGAAGACCCAGGTGTTGATAAGATGCAGTGATATCTTGGCTGATATGAACAGGCATGAATGCACGGATTTCCAAGGAAAATTTTTGTATCCTGTAATTGATTTTTTAAGTTCTCATGACCTTCAAGGTTCCTATGTTTTATCCAGGAACTTCTGAATGTCCCAGCTTACTAATGACTCACCAATTCCATATAAGAACATTGCACAAGGAAAAGGGATCAAATTAGTTTACCAGTTTCTTTACATTGACTCTTTTGGCTCTTCTTACTTCACCACTCAAGTGTCATCCCAGCATGAAGTTGATCACAGGAACTAGGCAGCTGCTAACCACATTTCAGATTCATCCGAGTTTCTTTATCAATATATCAGCACTGAATCAGAGTTGAAGGACATCTAATTGCAGTACACAGCATGATTGCAAAAGACCTCAGGCACTCATCAAAAAATTGCGTCTACTGAAGTCAAAGATCTTTGCAACTGCTTTCAGGAGTCCCAGAGTTAAAAGCATTATGGTTTTCGTAGCATTTTTAATTTTGGTCTGGAGTACAGACTCTTTCAGCCTCTGACATTTCATATCAGGCTATGTAATAACCATCCTCCAGATAGTTTCATTTACTCCTAAATGGATCTGAATTTTAATAAACCTGCAGGTGCAAGAGGTCATGAAACTCTTGTCCTTGGCTAAACCCTTCACTGTACATTTGAGATTTCCAGTAGTTTAAGATAGGATTTTTCAGTATTACTATTTCCTTCAGTCATGCATTGAATCCCAGCACAGAAGGGATTGATGATTCTGTACGATTGATTCACTGTCACTGAAGTAATAGCAGTTAGAGATAAACAGTGAGAACAGGGGAAGATGTGATGTGAAAAAAAATCTGTAATATTTTAAGTAGCATAGGCTTACATTTTCACATGCATCTAAGTAAACAGGAACAACACGGTTATTTTCTTGTGAGCTTTAGGTGTTAGAGCCCTGAAGGCTGAACTGTGATGAAGTGAATTTTAAACACAGAAATCTAGACACCTATATCAATAAAAAGAACAATTTCCTTATAAAGTGTTTTAGGCTTCCAGATTTACATGTTTTCAAAGGGATTTGTAGGGCCAAACAATTTGGGTATCTGCACTTCATATTTAGCCACAAGAATGTTGTAATTGTCAAGAAACCTTTTCAGGTTTTGCTCCTCTGTGTTTGTCTTACGTTCCTAGAATCACATTTATTTGTGCAAAAATTGACAGATATTAACATATAAATTTTCCAAAATGCCTTGAAGACAGTCTAAAAACTAAGTGTTTACTGGGAGCAGAAGGCAGAAGCGGGGCCTCCTAAGAAGCATGACTTCAGCTTTCAGAGAATATCAGGCCAATACATTTCTGTATCTTTGGGGATTAGGATAGAAGTGACTAAGGGCAGGTCCATTCAGTTCTGGTGTTCCTGGTGTAACTGGAAGATAGCAAGTGTGAGACGTTAAATTTACCCATAGCATCCGTGCATTGATTTAACATCTAAAAAGCATTTTCATCTTTTAAAATACAGAGCCAATTTTAACATTGCAGTACTAAAATGACAGATGTTTCTTCTAGTTATATTAACTTTATTTAGCTATTCTTAATTTTAGATAACTTTTTCTTAAAATAACGATGTATAATTTTCACATACAATATTCTTCACATGGCCAGTTCATTTTCTTTTCTTCCAGTTCATTTTAGATCATCATATTTATACCATTTCCTTACTGACCTCTCATCAGCTTTTACAGCAGCTTTCAAGAAGGTTACCGATTTCATGGTTCGGAGCAATAATGATCCTTCAGAAAAAGGTTTGAAGCCAGAGTTGGAAAAATGCACATAGCACAAAAATATAAATATATATCCCTCCCACAAAAATACCATCTCTTCGGGTCAGAACAGAATAGTCATTCTTTAATACATTGTATAGAATTTAAGAAAACATTCCTGAACCTATTTGTTTTTCCAAGTTCATACCCAGCCATTTCCCTGCAGGCTGATTTCACACTGTTATTCCAGTGAGTGACTGTATCTTCGATGAAATGATCTGCTTCCTTGTGCTTTAGGCTTCCTCTTGGCCCTGGAGTATTACTGTAATATGAAATATGATGACACATTTTTCTTTTATAGGGCTCTCCATATTAGATGTATTGACAAGCAGGTGTAAAGTGTCTTCTGTTTGTTAGCTCCTTTGTCAGCTGCTGCGGACATACCTTTGAGTGGGAGCTCCCCTGCCCAATCAGAATACTGTGCTAGTATTTCCCTTGACAGATATATATAACAAAACTGTTGTGCTGACATCCTGGGTACGTTGACTTGTTACTGACCAAGGAGGGGTGGAACAGCAAGGCACAGAAAATCCACTATACATTCTAACATTTAGGCTTTATCCTTTATTAGGTAGTGAGTAAGAGACATAAAAAGAATTGAGTTTGTTGTTTACAGCTGAAATTTAAAAGAGACGTGTGTGAACAAAAACTTGTTCCATAGAGCACTGTGACAAAAGAGGTCCAAGAAAACTGAAGGTGTCATTGCAAATTAGCTGATGTAAGTAGTTGGAATGACACTTTATTTCTAGCAACACTTGTATTAACTCTGCCCTTAGTACTGTGCCTCCATACATGCCACAGGCCACTTTTTGGCAAGGATCAGCCTGTTGATTTTGATGGCATCACAACAACGTGGCAGGATGTACAGCAGGTGTCCATGTACCAGAAGGCCATGCATAAGAGCCTACAGCATATTTGTGGGTCTCCCCTTTTCCCATCTGCATGTTTTTTCATGGGGAAAAGATGGCCTGCGCAGACCTTCTCCCTTCCCAAAATGCCAGTCCTCCTCTGCGCATTTGGCAAGCTCTTACTTACGCAGGCTATTAGAAAAGGCTCTGGATGTGAAGAGTAGTTCATGGAGCACAGCCTGACAACCGGTGCCTTATTCAAGGAGGAATCAGAACACAGCTGGCAACGGCACTACAACTTCTGCACACAGATGAAAGGTTTAAAGCAGGCTTAAAAGACCAAGGCCAGGATTTTGCAAAGAGGAATTGAACCTTACTATGCTATATTTATGTATCCACATAAAAGGAAACATTTTCTAAATTGAGTGTTAGGCGCAGGTTTTGAAGGCTGGCCTGTTTACTGCTTCTTTACTGGGAGCTGTAGAGTAGGGAGCCCTTTTAAATGTCAGCCCCTAGTTATTTAAGTGCCTAATCTTGGCTTCAGGAACTTACTCATACTCTTCTTGGTTTGGAAACTGGCCCAAAGCAATCCAACTAGTAACCAGCCCTGAAGTCACTGTCACATCTTTTTCATGGCTACATAGGAGTGAATTAAATATAAACAAAAGCCCATTTAATTTCAAGGCACAAACGTTTGCAAATAAACAGGATGAAATACAAATACATAATATAGAACTTATTTTAATACTTCTAGATAAATAAATGCATCTCTTTGGAATTCTTTGGACACTGACATCCATGGAACCTCTTCTTTCTCTCTTTTTATATATTTTTCTTATAAAATCTAAATGCAGAGAGGTTTAAAAAATGGCAAATACCAACGTACATGAAAGGCTCACTAATGAATTGCAAGTCAAAAGTGCTGTATATTCCCATCCTCTATCTCCCAACTGTCCATATTAACCACAGGCAGCGTTATATTGCAACCACATGGTCAATATTTTACATTACTACCTTTTAATAAAGTCTTTCAAATAATTTCTGCATCTAAACTTAAATTATGTTTTTAAATTTTATTCCTCCTAAATGTATGGTAAGCATTTCACTACACATCAGAGTGGTCGCATGTGACTCAGCAGCACACTCCATGATATTAATAGATACTTTTCAGCTCCCTATGGGAAAAAGCAGGCAGCAAGAATCAGATTCAAGAAGTCTATTTTTTTCTCTGCTGTTACTTACCACTTAATTACCCACATGTGAAACTCAATGGTTATATAATTATTTTATATAGTAGATTTTCTGTTTATAAGTTATTTTTCTTACTCTAACATATATACAATATATCTATATATACCCCTGATAAATCTTACTTTAAAGGGACACAGTCAACCCCTTTAAGCCTCAGAGTAAATATATAAGGCTTTAAGCTGTCCATACATAAAGGTCAGCTACAGAATTCAAGGGTCCCTTCAGATCCTAAAGGTTGTGTTTGCTCCAAACCCACGATGTGCAGTTATCTCATATGTATCTCATGTGTTGCTGTTTACATTTTATAGGTATATTAAGACATTTTATATCACATCAGCAGGAAATAAAACAAGAGAATAGATCTGTTCCTAAGACTAAACCTACTGCAAAATGTTACCTGTATCTACAGACACTCCCGCTGGTGTGATATAAAACCAATATGTGCCATTTTGGGGATGAAATTCTGGCTGCATTGCAGTTAGGAGGAACTTTATACTAACTTAAATGAGGCCAGGATTTCTCTCCTGCTTTTTATTTGCTAGTTATGACTATGCATAATCCATTTGTGTCTTCCCTCTGCTCTAGTGTGTCAGGCCTTTTTCATGACAAGAGTGTATTTCTTGCTGTCCACTGGCATGCCTTAGACACTGATCTATCCTGTAGGTATTACACCTTTTGAATATACACACATTGTACACATATGTTCTCAGTTAAATAAAAGTTTGACCTATTCTGTGTACAGCATCTGGATTTTTTCTTCCCCCCACTAAATCTTCTTTATCATTTACTTTGCCCTAACCATAGATTATCTTCACACCCATTTTTCTACATGTGAGGAAAAGAATTTTTGCTCACCAGGAACAGCTCCGCATTATTGTCATAATTTTTGACTATTTACCAAAGTGACATAATTTGTTCATTTTATCTTTTGCAACTCAGTTAGAAACCTAGTGGCATAGATAGAGACACAATACTACTGTTTTACAAGACATCTATTGTATCTACTTTTGTTCAGATAAATACCCAGTAACTGCTGATTTGGCAGGAGGATTGGTAAGGGTACTACTATTCACAGTGTTTCTTTTTCTCCTTCTTTAATCTACAGAATAAAGTACTTTATGTACATTGGAACCAGTTAATGCCCTTTAGACAAATTTGTAAGTTGTTTCATAAAGCAGGAAAGACATTGCAGGGAAATATGTGCCAAAAAGCACAGTCAAAAGGCTTCATAAGTTTTTATATGTCACTACAAGACAATGCTGGAGATCAGTTCTAAAATGATCAAGATTCAAGAGGAATGTTCTCATCTGGAGAAAATACTGCCCATTCCTCCTTTTAGAATTTGTTCAGTTCTCTATCAAAAGTCCTGGCTCTTCTTATATACTTTAAACTATAAATAAACACTGCATAGTTCAATGTTCTTTTTTTTTGTTTTCTTTTTTTTTTTTTTAATTATTTTTGTGTGTGTGTGTTTGTTTTGTTTTTCTTGCTTTGTTTGTTTTGTTTTCTTTTTCTTTGTGTTTTGATTTGAAAAATTATTGCAGTACAATTAATTCCTGTTTGGAGTTCAGTAAGGAGCAAACAGCACAGGAGTATGGGTGGTCCGTATAGGCCCTGGAGCTGGTCGTAGGAGTGCTGGAGGAAGTGCTGAAGTCTGGAAAAGGGTGGCTGCTGGGGCTGTGCGAAGACTGAAGGGGGAATTCACAGCCACAGCAGCAGCTGCTGCTGCAGCTGCTAGTGGATTTGGTAAGATTCGTGGAGCCATTGGCTTTGAAGGTTCCTTTGAAAATACTAATTTTACCTGTGGGGAAGAGAGAAAACAAAGAGAGACATAAGTTGTTCATATGAGTTACATGACAAGAAGCTTGACTTAAGATTAGAAGTGCAAAAATCAAGCATGAGAGGCCTCGTAATGCTTACTGATTCTATAAACTGCAGGCTTGTGTCAGAAGATATGATCTTGCACATTTGGACAAGGATGAACAGGAGTTCGTTTGTGACAAAGAGTTCCTATGTTCACACCTTATCACTGAGATTTATAATTTAATACAAGATTAGAAATCAAAGGAAACCTAAAAAGGGGCTGGGGCAGTCTGCACCAAAGCAAGACTGCTTGTACCATGCAAGAATTAAATAAGGAAGAATTAGCTATTAATTAAAAGAGCTCCATCTGGACAGCTTTCGAAAAGAGACCAGAGCAGAATGAAAACATCCTATTCCCTGGTCTAAGAAGGTACTTTTTTTTTTTCCAATCATTAGAATACAAGTTTTACTTAAAATTAAGATCTCCAACCAGCTCCTCTTTATTACCTTCTGCCTCTAATAATAAGCAAATAAACATATCTTGTCTTGCACTGGTTATGAAAATCTCCTATGTTTCACATTCAAATAGGTGATGGATTCTATGGATGCTGCCCTATGTCATCTTGTTATGTCTGCAAATGTTTTTCACTAAGGTACTGTTCATTCTGACAAGGTTTGTGAAAAAGTGGCAGATATTTTAAAGTGTCACAAAATACATCTTGCCTGTATCACTTACTATGATGCCAAACTGTGGTATTTTTGTTACTGACATAGAGGCTTCTGCTTTAGAAATTATATTATCAGTCTTGTGCACTACCAAATATAATTTGGAAAACTCCTCATTTAGAATTTAAAAAAAAAAAACAAAACCAAAACCAAAAAAACAACAAACCATCCCTGAAGCATTTCCCAGACTGATTAAATATACTCACAGAGATCCATTATTATTTAAGAGAATTTACATTTGGTATGCATATCAATGAACATCAGGGTAGTGTATATAGACTTCTGCAGATTTCACTGGGATTTCAAGTTTCTAATGAGGTGCCTGGATCCTGAATACTTTTGTTGTTCTGGTTTTATAACTCTGACATAAGAATAGAAAACTATTCTTAGACAAAGAGAAGTTCCCTGATGGACTTTTGGTCTGTGTGTCCTGGCATGACCTGAGGCCTTTTGCAAAGTATGTAAACCTTCATATGTGGTATTGAATATACAGAATATGAATATATGTACCATGCCATGATATATCTCAGTGCAAATATGGACACTTCTTACTCACATGGAAACATGATTTCTCATACTTGAATTGAAAAAGAGATCCCAATGAATTAACTCTCACTAAATCAATCTGATATTTTCAACTCAAGAGTACATTGGTGAGTGAATAGTCAGAAAGTAAGGATGGGATTACTCTGGTGTGACCCACCAGCAAGTTCCATCATTACACTATCACCATATTAAAAAAAAACCCCTCTTGGTTCTTTACCAGCCAGATAGATACAGAATTTTTACTTTCCTAATACCCATTAGAAACTCTGTTGGTTCAAGGTCCTTTAAAGCCCTGTGACAGACATTGAGAGGGGACCAAAGTCTGTAAGTCTCTTAACAGAGGACATAATGGATGATAGATACAAAATTCCTCATGTTGCCTATGAAAAGCAATGAACTGATCTTTTCCTTGATCGGTGTTACACCCACTGATGCAACCTGTTTCTTCCCTTGCTGAGCATTTGACTGTTTTTTTTTTTTTTTCTTTCATTGCTTAGAACAGAAAATAAAAAAACCCCACCTCTCTCCCTCTAAAAAATAAAAAATAATAATAAAAAAAATCCTGAGTACAAAAAAAAACCAGCCCAAACACAGGGCTATGATTGTGGTCTAGATTTCTGAGTGAAGGATGTTTTTCATAAGAGCTGTTTTACCTCAGAATGTTTGGACTATCAAATGCCTGATAACCTCTTTCTCTCCAGTGTAGTATTTTATATGTGCTGGACATTTATGGCTTGAAGAAATATCAAGTCAGTCCCAACATGAAAAGATTTTTTTAAACTCTGAGATAGTAATGTGGGAATTCTAAATGCTTCATTCTCTGAAGCATGCAAAACTAGACTAGAGAAAGCAGCACAAATTATACTGAAAACATGTCATTGGAAAGTTTTTGGTTGAGAAAAGCTATGACAGTGCACTATATCCTTTTTCTAACTTCTGCAAGAAAAAAAAATTTGGTCATGCTTATATATTTTTTTTATCACAAAGAACAAAGATCTTATATGACTGTTTATATTAAAAAGCTAGGACTGTCTTGCCATTCTTGGAGGAATCTTCTAATGAAGTTAGATAGCTTTTCAGTTAATTTATCAACATGGTTCTGATTTCAAGATGCAAAACTAGTACTATTTAGCATATACAGTACCTTGCATCTTCATTCCTTACTCTCTGCAAGTACTAATTAACAGAGGTCAATATTAAGAGCAAAGTAGCCATTATTCATTTCACTTCCAATGAAGTAAACTAGGGCTGTAAATTACTTTAAAAATTAATGGGCAGTAAAGAAAAAGTCTAGAGCTCATAAAAAATATTTACATTCAAAGGAAAACTAGCATGTTTTGGGCTTGTTGCTGTGCCATTCTGCATTTCAAGTGACAGCAATTTTAGTATTTTTTCCATTCAATAACAAAAGCACTAAATGAAGAACCACTCTCCTCTTTTCCCAGTGCAGCTTCCATTCTACTACACACAGCTGTTCCTTTATTGTTCCTTTATTCTCCTTAAATGTCCTTTGCCTCTTTGCTCACCTCTAGCCTGACTTCTATATTGTGAGCAATTGGGACTGAGGAAGCAGGGAAAGGACACGTTGCCTTTATTTGTCTATGCAGCCACTAAAAGGCCTCAATCGTCAGCTGGAGTTCCTCTGCCAAAATCACCTACAAACCCTTACAAAACACCACAGCACATAAAACAATCACACAGATTATTTGATGGAGATAAATGTTAGATGTTTCACTATCCCACCCACAATATAAGCTGTTTCTTAAGTACTGGCAGGTTCCTAGATACTTTTTTTTTTTTTTAAAAGTAAACCTTTTTCTAAGCTTTTGAAGCTAGAAATAACTGTTTCAGATAGTTTATACTGGCAGCTGAAAATGTGACCAGAGCCATCCTGAAACTGAGTGGAATGAAATGAGAGATGGATATTTTGTTGTAGTCTTTGTTTCAATTGTTAACTGAATAATTTTCTAAAAAAGGATAGAATAAAAGTTTTATATTTTATAGAGTTTTATTTAGTGATTTTATCACTGTTTTCCTTGGTGAAAACTAGAAAAATCCTGTCTGACATCTGGATGTTTCTTTTGTCTCTTGCCCTCTAATGACCTTTGAAACAAGCTTCTTTTCTGAGGTTATTCAGAGTAGGTAAAAAAACGAGGACCCACAGGTTGTAGTCAACACACACCAAAATACCTAAAAAGTCCCCTGTAGGCTTCCATGGGCTCATTCAGACACTTGTAATACTCCCATTGAGTACATTGTTCCTCGCATTTTTAATATTTTTCCACTTACATTTGCTAAAAATCCTACTCAGCAGAGTTAATTTAAAAGTAAAATAAAAAGGTGATTGGCTTACCCCTAGAGGATGTGTTCCCTTTTGGAGTTTGTTGTAGGGGCTGTATTTAGGTTTAGGTGGCTTCCCAGCAGCTCTGTCTTTGTGCCTTCTACTGCTTATGTGCTGTTAAAAAAAAAAAAAAAAAAAAAAAAGGAGAAAAACAGTTTCTTAATAGATCATTTCAGGTTCTGCTTTACACAAGGGTGCTCCAATACTGAAGGCTACTACTCTCCACAACAGCATTATTTTGAGTAATTAAATAATGAATGGAAATAGGGTCTGTTCCAATTCGAATGATCCTTTGTATATCACACATTGGGACTGTAATTTTCAACAGTGCTCAGTTCAACTCTGCTTCCACTATAGTCAATGATTTCCTCACCTTTATTAACTTCAACAGGACCTCTAATCAGGCCAAAGACAAAAGCCTTTGAAAAATTCCTCCCTATCTCTGTAAAGCACCCATCAAATTCAATCCACTGCTGATAGAAAGTTTTGAAAGAATATTGGATAGCAGAGCACGCCCTATTTGGGGGAAAAATAAAAAAAATTGTTCACAAAATTGTTTAAACCCCTAAGAAGTCTGGAGATCCTTTTGAGGTTTCAGTTGAGAGATGGTACATCTCAAACTGAGTGACAGTGAAAAAACCCCACAAAATCCATTATCATCTCCATAAAAATCTATGAGATTTTACAAGAATCCTTCTATGCAGACTTTATTGCAGTATTAGATGTAAGGGATGCTTTTCAGAACTGTGTTTTTAGCTCCAGTTTTTATTCTCAACAGAATTCTTGCAATAAAAAGACAAAGAACTAGACTTTTCTTTTTCCTGAAAGCAGAAAGACAGGTATTCCTATTGTCCATTACTGAATTATATCTTCATGATTGCAAAGTTCCTTAACAAGCTTTTAATTCCAAAAGACATATGAATGAAGGCTTGTACATCTGAACAATGACTGAACACGGTGTAATTACAATTAAGAGGTTGTGCTTCTCAGTTAGAGTAACACTGATAAAAAAATACTACAAATCGTCTCCATCCCACATTTCTAAGGAGGTTATCCAGTATTCTGTGAAAGTACTGCCTGCCCCTCCTCCACATCTTTGTCAGGGCAAATATCATGTGGTACACTAAGTGTCAGGGTTTATTAGCTCATGACAATTAAAGTAGTCTAAATACAGTTGCAACATTACAGCTTTTGTAACTCTTTAAGAAATATATTTAATCAAGAACTTTTGAAAAAATATGCTATGCAAGCATATCCAAAACAAAACATACAGTGTGAAAGCCAAGTACAAAGGGCAAAATCTGTAAGCTCCATCTGGATGCAAACTGTTAGACTGACACATGCTGTTTATATTGGTACTTTATTATCATGAAAACAAAGAACAGCTAAGGATTCACTCTCTGCAAGCTGAGTACCTGTTTCAGTTGTGTCTCAGAGTTTACGTGCACATCACATATTTCACAGTGAAATGTTTTGTTCTGAAGGCCTGTGTTTCCTTTATTCACAGGTCCTTTGCCTTTTACGCCTGCCCGGGGAAAGGCTTTTATGGTTCCACTTCCATTCCGAGCTTCCAGCATAGTTTTGTGCTTAGTCCCTGGAGATATTAGAAATGGGAAACAGAAACAACTTGGGAAATTTAGTTGCATTCATTGTTTTATTTTCTTTCTAGAAGAAAATCACAAGAACGTCAGCTTAGTGCCATGTGCTATCCTTGGAATATGGCTGTGTTTGTCTGTATCAGATTCATACTAATGTAACAGTATTTCACATCTGATATTTAATTATTAAATTACACATCTGTAGGTAACACACTAGAACAAAGCAGCCACACCAATAAATAGTGGCACAATCAGGTAACCTGATGTGAAGTTAAACGGGTGTGACTTTTCTCATTAACTCCTGCTGCTAATAAGACCTGAACTGTAGTTGCAATTTAGCTATTAAAGATGTAGTTGGCTTTGATTTGTAGTCCTCCTGAATGCATTGATAAACTATATGCATTAGGTAGCTTACACTTAAATCTGTAATTAACTAATTAGTCTCCAAATCAAAATGAGGCAGAGATTCCTGGCAGCAATCTATGCATCCTTAGTGACTTGAACAGAAACCAAAATGTGAAAGAAACGTACATGTGAGAAAAATACACCTGCATTTTTAATTAAAGATTGGATAGAAAATAGTATTGTCCTCTTGCTTTACTTATTCAGACTGAACGAGTTCTTACAATGTTGACTTCCATTCAGGAACTCTGTGATGAAAATGGACTAATACCATGTACAGAATTAGTTTTCCACTGGTAACTGTTGTATGCATCCACATATACACTTTTACAAGCATGCAAGTAAGCACACTATGTCTATGTTTATCAGCATAGACAGCAGAATCTTGGAGGGTTGTGTTGAAATATTCAGAATATTTTTTTCTCTCATCTTGATCAGAAAAATGTTTAGTCTAACCCTTATATGAAGTTAAATGGGTACAGCTTTATGAACTTGAATTTTCACTAGTTGAAGATGTGGCATACAGCAAACACAACATTCAAAACTCATTAGGCTCTGTTTCATCATTTCCTTTTTAATTTAAGTGAATTCTATAGACGTGCCAAAGTTATTTCTTTTTTTTATTACATCATAAAACCACTGAACGTTTTCCTACAGGTATATCATCACCATCTCTACATTTCAAACCTAAGGTTCTCTGTCTCTTAACTCTTTTTCCTGATAGCAGGTAACCCCTGACATCCAAAATCAGCAGGTTTTCTATAGGATGGTTATAGATGTTCATCGACACCATATTAAACTCCAAGATATTTTAACCCTGCTCACCACAAAGCCAATCAATAAAATGCTTAAAATAGTGACTGTGAATGATGGCTCTTTACTACTGGAACTTAGCTCTAATAAGAAGAACAGGTTTGAAAATTAAGAAAGATAAAGGTAGCAATTACCCATTCAACTCTCATGCAGCAGTCACTACCAGTTGATGAAAACAAAGGAAAAATATACATAATTTTAACAAGTTATCAACAGACAGTATGGAGCTAAGAATTCTAATTCTCATCACTGAACTCTGACTGACTGACGCTTCTTCTTTCAGCCTTAATTTGTTAAATTTCAAGCAAAACTAATAGCATTCATACTCAGTTTACTAGCTGGCAGAAACAAAACTATGCAAAGTCTGAACACTGAAGGTAATGAAGCATGAGCTGTCATTTAGATCTATAAGGTCTGGAATCTGCAAAAGCTAAAATGTAAGAAATGGTAACTTGCATAGAATAAAATTCCTTTCTTCCACCTTTATGAAAGCTTCTTTGCCTGTCATATTTATTCTTTAATAGTTAATGAATTCCACGTAGTTGCCAGTTTTCTGCCACCTCTTTGTCCCCTGCTGCAAGAGATCTAATCTATTCAGGGGAAGATAATTGCGGAGCACTTGAGATAGAAAGCAAAAAAAAAGCAAGCAAGCAAGCATTGCTCCATCTTACCACTGTTGTGCGCCTCCAGCTGCGAGGCAGAGTTGACAGCAACTTTGCATAGTGAACAGTACAGCAGTCTTTTTGCCTTTTCTTCCTCAGTCTCAACAGAAGGGCATGTGGTGCTGCTAGTGGCTGTTGTGGGGATTTTCTCCACTTTAGATGTGATCTCAGTTGTCATAACACTGCTCTTCCGGATTTCCACGGTTGTCGTTGTTGATATTGCTGGTGTTCCTGTGGTAACGTCTGTGGGCAAAGAGAGGAGATGGAAGAAAACAGAAAAAAATGGTTGTGACCCTTGGCATTTGCTTTTTGCATCCTAATGCTGTAACCGCACAGAGAGCCAGATCAGCCTGGTAATGTTTTCACTAAGGGTAACGAACTAAATCTGACCTTATACTTTTCACTTTGCGTGGTTACAAAATACAGTACTGCCACGTATCGAAATGTCACGTATTCTGTCTCCTACGCTCTGCTAACACCCTGTAAATACAGAATTCATAAACTGAAAAGACAGGTCATTAAGACTGTACTGTATAACTGTGTAAGATAATCCACTAAAAGAGGTTGTGTAAATTACCAGTACAGTAGGCAGTTAAAGTGAATGTGCAGCACTTCGAATGCCTAAACTATGCTGATTGAGTAGCCAAGACAAAGTTTTAACATTCTGTACTAATAATACTAAACCAAAAATAATTTTATGTCCTTGATACCTGATGAAATAAAAAATGAAATTGATACTTTACTTGATATTAATAATAAATAATAGTAAATAAATTAAGGTAATTATTAATACACAGTATATATTTATCCATATATTATTTGTATCTATTATTGCATACTAACAATGCATGCTAATGACATTAATTAAATATACAACACTGTATATCTGATACCTACACAAACAGTAATAAGATTTCCATTCTGTATATCGGTATGTTTGGAAAAATGGCAAGCATATTATATGCCTAAATCTATTTGTAAACATAGTGCTTGCATCTAAGAACCCATGTATTTTCTGTAGATTTCAAATCCAAAAGAGCGAAAATACACAGTGATACTGAGGTTTGAATAATATATACATGAAATTTGGAAATGGCAGTATAATTTGGTAGTTAAGTACTTATCAGGGTTGAGGACAGTAAGATCTAGCACTGAGTAAGTGGAGAAGATGGCAAGTAATGAACAGGAGAAGGAGAGAAGGGACAGGAACTCTTCTGCTTTGCTTTGTTTTGTTTTGACATATTAGACCTACTGAGTAGCAGCTTCCCTATAAAAAAGAAAAATCTTAGTTACTTTACTGAGATATTCCTGGAGCTGGGTACTTTCCAACATAGAAAGCTTGCTTTGGTTTCATAAATCTCTCGGTGTTAGCGGTGGTCAACCTGCAGCATGCTTTATTCATTGCCATTTATTAGAATAGGCAAAACAATAACTCTTTGGCATATATACCTTAGCATATGCTGTGATGCAGAAGGGACACAACTCACTGATGCTGAAGAAGTGTGCTTTAGACTAATACTGTTCAACAAGTTTATTAAGGAAGAATATGCCCAATAATTTAGCAGACAATAGCAAGCTGGGAGCAAGTACAAACACGCTGAGAAAAAAATATTCAAAATAATTTTAACGCATCGGGGAAACAGTCTAGAAAAGTAGATGCTTTTCAGTAAAAAAGTTGCAGGAATCCACACTTAGTAGAATGAATCTGATTTATTAAAACAGGATAAAGTACAACAGCCCCAGTATTGCGTTTTCTAGAGGTTTGTTTGCTTTTCTGTTGTTTTCTTTGCTTGCTTTTTAGAAAAATCTTTCAGTAGCAGATAATGAGATGAACACAGATCTCTTACATCATCATGTTATGAAACAGGTCCCCACTATACTGAAAGTGCAAAGTGAAAGATTTATGAAGTAGTCTTTCCTCCTCTAATCAGTACTTACTTGCTTTGTTTTTTCTCCTCTAATCAGCAATTACTTGCTTTGTTGTTAATCCAGTAGCAAACCAACAAGAGAGGGATTGTGAGGGAGAAAGCCAAAACAAATTGTTTTAGAAAACATGGACTGTGAATATGAAATGTGAAGGGTAAACACTGAAAACATTTTTCATATATCTAGAAGGCAGCTAAAAATAAGAGAATAAATTCTTCTCTCTGATCCTTCCTAATAGAACAAGGCCTACTGGATTACATCAAAAGACACTTGGATTAGACATCAGGAATTTTTTACTAATATTAAAGCTTCTAAAGCCTTGAGAATAGCCTACCTACATAGATCCTGCCTACTGGAGGACTTGAAACTGGCTGAATAAATATCTGCAGGAGCAACACAGGTACGATCCCCTTTCAGTCAGTGGGAATAGGACCCTTCATGCCCTATTAATTTCTATACATTGTGTATTTTGTAATGTTTCTACAAATTCTCTCAGAGGGTTTAAGAAAATTATTATTCATAAAATCAAGAATTTGTCGTGCAAATATTCTACATATTGCCAGGCATTAAAGCTTATAGCAAAAATAAGGTCCCACTCAAGGTCTAACCAAAGTATTTATTTCTCCTGAGAGTGAGTCTGGAAGTCATTAGATCCTGAAGGTACTGGGGATGTCAAATGCTGATGTAGAAAGAATGTCATTACCTTGCTGAACATTCTGGTTTTATTTATTATTTTTTACAGACCAACAATGTTTTAAAAGAAATACTATTTTTAAATATTAAGCCTTTTGTTGGGAAACTCATGACTAAGTGAAGCCTTTGTAGCTCTGTCCACCAAATGTTATATTTAACTAGTCACTCCTTTTCCATCCCAGAAATTTCCTGTCAATGTTGGCTTTACTTCACTTGAAAGTTGCTGCAGTTAAATGATTGTTCTCAAAAACCCACTCCCAGCAGTACATAACACTGCTTTTAAAATTTCTGTTTCTTCACATTGGTTTTACTGTACTGTACAGTACTAGGTCTAGTCAATGCAGTTCCTGGTGAAAAGGCAGGCAGAGGGCAGATGGCACCAGGGAGAGGGACAGAAAAGAAAAGGAGATGTTAGCATTCTTTCAGGATTGATGGCAAGGTTGGTGTTCATTCTAATGTGCAGGAAATTATATATGTACATCAATCACCATTACTAGCTGTGCAGTGAAAGATTCACTATTTTGCCCTAAGCAAAATATAGATTATAATTTCTTTATTTTCCACAGGAAAACCTGAGGCAATGAACAAAAATAAGAGCTTAAATAACTGCAGATTTTATTCTGATTCAAATATCTGATCTCCTATATCTATGTTGATCTAATATTTCACTTTGTATTTATTTTAAAGTGAAAAGTAAATACAATCAGTTATGGTAGTCCTTTCGAGTGTATTTTGATATGCATGTGTGAATGCTGCCTTGTATATAAAAATTGAACTCAAAATAGTAAATGTCATCGGCATATTCTTCAACTAAAAAAAATACCAAAGTTCAATGCATGTATTCTGCATTTTCAAAAGGTGTCCTGTATTAATACATTATATATTTCACTAATGCAAATACATTAATGACATAAAAAAATATACAAGAAAACCATCAAAGTTCACCATGTAACAACCATGACATATTCAAAGGTGGAAAGCTGCTCCTCCTCCAATAAAGTTTAGAATTATCTGCAGAAATTAAGGAGAAAACATTTTAAAAGATGTTAAGTAATCTTAAAGAGGGAATTCAAATCCTCTTCTTGCCAGAACTCCTAACCAGCATGTGTCTCTGAATATATGACAGTGTTGCTGCCTGTACACAGGTCAGTGCCCTAAATACAGGGTACAGCATTAAAATTATAAGGGATTAAAAAAAACCCCAAAGAGTAAAATAGAGTGGGAAGGCATTTGAATTGACACCTTCAAGACTGAATCAGCATTTTTAAACATTATACTACGACACTGCTTTAAGAACTATTTCAATAATAAATGATCTCAAATCAAGTTGGAAATTCAGTCACAGTTAAATGGAAGATTTGTTTCTGGTGACGCAGGCTTGCAGCACTGTGCTATTTTAATAGCAGTGGCCTGTAGCAAATATTCATTATTGCAACTGTCACTGCTTGGCTTTGGCATAGAAACTGATTGCTAATATTGTACGGAACAGGACTCCAGCAGCAAAAAAAAAAAAAGGGAACACTTCAGGAATCACAATAATTCATTTGTGTTCTTGGTCTTAATACAGCAATAGAATAAAAATTTAAAATACAAAAAAATTACATTAAATTCTAATCTTAGTTACTGGCAAAACCAAAGACTTATTTTAGCACGAAGACAAAGTCAGATGAAAAACATTCTGTGAGAATTGACTTCTTTGGATATTACACTTGCCACAGTTCAAGTGGAAAACTGCAACTGTGTGATTAAGGTCCTCCTAAGTAAGCAGGATTAATTTTATATTCCAGCTACAAGAGTCATGAATTTGCTTTAGGCTGAAGAAACAGAAAATTACTAGTCATGTTTTTCTTCCGAGTATAAGAAAGTCTCACTCATCAGTTCCTGCTATTAAGCATAAGAATTTCTTATCCTGAAACTATAAATAAACCCACAGAGAGAAAAGTGCTCTGACTTCAAACAAATCACAAGTATTTATGAGTGTGTTTTTCCTTCCTCAATCTCAAGTGGCATGCATTAAAAAATATCTGATTTAGCATATACCCATACTTTCTGGTCTCACTGAAACCAAACTTTGCCTTTGACATAAAAGGATGGAGCATTTGGCCCACAATGCTGTCCAGGGAAAATAAAAACTTAAACACACACACACCTCCCCCCCCCCAAAAAAAAAACCCCAAAACCCAAAAGAAAACAAAAAGCAAGACCTAGAAAGCACATTCTTTCTTATAACAAATAGAATTTGATATGAAATATTTCGCTATACTGTAAGACCTCTTAGTATTGCAAAAATGTCAGCTGGCTCACTTATAGAAAACCTGCATTAAGTAACAGAATGCTCCTATACAAGTGCTTGATACTGACACTTTCAAAAGAAACTCAGCACATTATTTTCTTGACTACTAAGAACCAGGTTGTCATTTTTCTTGGGCTCCTTTGAAAGTCCCATGTTCCATGTCCTCTATGGTAATTACATTTGAAGATAAGGCAGAATTTCTTTTGAGTCTGTATTTATAACAGTGGAGTATATAAAAAAAAGTACCATCCCAAAAATAACTGTGTCTGACTTTTCTTTATGGTTGGCTGACTTTCTGTACTAAAACATAAACATGTGTGCTAGCACGTTGACTGGCTTTGGCACTTAGACACATCGAGGAACTTTGACTCAAATATATTGACTCCTCCTCCTTTATATGTGCAGAATGCAAAGTTGCATATTTTGTGGTTGGTGGATATTTGACCCATTAAAATATATTGTACAGATAATTATTTTGGTATCATATTATGAAAATTCCAGTCATTAGACTTAGTTTTACACTAAAAACCTGGATTCAATCTATTTTTTATAGACATATCTTTCTCAGAATGGATATCTTTTACTTGGAGAGTCAGAAGTGTATTTTTAGAACTTAGAAGGACCCATGTAAATTTTTTGTAAGAGGAAACTAATTATAACAGCATGGTTTAGAGAGTTAAGTACTGTACAAGGCAGATATTTTTGTATAAAGGATCAAAATATCTGAATGACAGCAGTGTAATTCATTACTTCATTATGAGACCTCCTTCAGTGAAGTGACTGGAAGAAAAGGAAATGATAAGGAGAAAGCATCTATTTTTTAAGTTATTTTAAACAACTCTTGGTGATGACTGGATTTGGGCACTGAGCTGTCCTATTGCATAGACTTCTCTTCAGCCATTCAGAAGAAAAAGCTTTTCCCAGCTATGAGTGAAAGGTTTCCTGTGCAAGCAGTTGCAGAGGAAAGGACAGGTCGCTGGCTGAAGCTACTCTTACCATTTAATTAATGTGACATACCAGGACAAATTGTTTGTTTAAATGGTGGAGATCACAGTCAAGTGCAAAGAGGTTTTTCACAGATCATGGTCTCAGCAGCCCTGCTAATAACACATTTTCTATTTTGACTCTAACTTGAAGGTTATGCATAAGGCAGCATGTTAGATTTCATTTTGATAGTTACATTTTTATTTTGGAGGCTGCAAAGTAAAACACTGCTATTAACATAAGTAATAAAACATGCAAATGGTGGTTTTATCACACACATAGAAGGAAAGCTGTATTATCCTATACATAGGTCGTATGCTTGGCAACATCAAAGGCTATGCTGGCAAACTGCCACAAGTTTTACATCTGCACAGGCTTCGGTATGCATTTCCAAACTTTTAAGTAAGAACAAACACAATAAAAATATATTCATAGTTGGTCTTGATGCATAAGCAGAAATTGTGCATCAGTTGAGTTTGCCACCAGCAAAAAACAAGGAATTGAAAACAATTCCTTAAAAGCTAAAAGCCTGCTAAAGAAGAAGGTTCTGTAAGATATACTACAGTAAAATGAATCTGCCTTGAGTGTACCTTTCTGCAGCCTGGAGACAAACATGTGCAAAGCAGTCTCTATCTGTATTATTAAATTCTCTTATCCTCCAAAACAGGCCAGCTGCACAAGAACCGCCTGTTGCTTCTTGGCTCATATTGAACTCCAGGCTCTGCACAAGGATATCTGTGGGATTCAGTTTCATCTAGAAGTCATCCAGAGACAGTTATAGCAGTGGAAATGAATGGATATTTGCATTCCCATGTGGAAGAACATCCTTGGCACCATGTGAATCACTAGAGTAGACAGTGGTCCTAAATACTATTTAAAAATAAGCCTTGCCTCACCACCAAGGTCTAGTTGATAAGGAATTATACCTAGTCACTACTGGAGGCAGTGCTTTTCCAAGGAGAATTCAGTGAATGACTTCTGTTTCTGTCACTAACAGCAATGGCTTCAAAGTATTACCTCGCCAATCAAACACCCATTAGGGCTTTAACTCAAATCATGTACCTGGAAGAACAAACTGCTGTCACCAAGTCCAGTATATAACTGTGATTCAGTCTCTGTCTGTTACTCCTGCTGCTCCTACATGTCTACCCCACAGACATGGAAGGAAGCAGCAGCCAGGCTGTTCTCCTTCACCTTGCACAATCAGCTATAACAATGGAAGAGAAGTTTGAAATGGAAACTCCCCTTCTCTTTAACAAACACATAGAGCAGATCGAGTCCACATTATATGCTACTAAAGACTAAGAAGTATTTTTCACAAAACAAGCATTCACAAAACAATTTAACACTTGGTATCAAAACCAATTTATGGTGGAATTTCCCCCCCAGCAATCTACCACCATGAACAAAGTGTGGAGAAGTATCAATCACTGGCAGGAGGAGAGAAAATACATTTCTTTCACTAATCAAATGGAACACACTGCAGGTTTCATAGGACTGCTGACCATCTTAAGCAGAGAGTTGATTTTTTTTTGCATTTTGAGTTAGTTGAATATCCTCTCTAAAATCTCCATCTAAACTTTATATTTCAAAACAGATTTATATCACTAGAACCTAGAAGTATATTAAAATAACTAGAATGGAATTCAGAATTTCCAAGAACTCTCACTTCTGATTGCCCTCGGAAGCGTAATACCTCATGGCATTCTCCTGTCTTGAATCCAGGAATAATTAAAGCTACTCCCTTTACAGCAGCTTACTTCCTTTGCTGGAGAGCACTGAGCTAATAAATCTGGTTTTGGCAATAAATTAATGTTGTGTCTAGTACTAGGATTGTCAGAAGCTGTACAAGCATCTGTTGTAACTGTATACCTTTTTTTTTTTCAGTGAAGTCAGAGAGAGCAGTGAGAAGACATTCTTTCAGACATCTCTCTTGGAGAGTACTCTAAGTAAATCCTGTAGCAGATGTGTTCTGTGGACTGATCAGCAATGGCTTTCTTCCAACCACCTTTCTTCCATAAGTAACTGAGATAGCAAACACAAAGTTTGGAGGAACAAATTTCACCAGGAACTGATGTGAGAACAGAACAGGAGATAGTATTATCCTTAATCTTTAGGGTAAACAAGTGTTTTGACTTTTTTGATATTACATTTAAAGTTTTAGTAGTCCTCTTCGGTCCAATGCTTTTACAGGGAATTCTTCCTTTGTCTTATCACCAGTGTTGGTAACATGTTTCATAAATTGACAGTCACATCCCAAGAACAGCACCCAAGTGAGTGCCAGGGAAAGGAAATCTCACAATATCCAGAGAGTCTTTTAGAAAGAAAAAAAATCCTTTTTTTGCAACGCATCATTTACTTTTCACCATCTCTAACTTGCTTTTACACCTCCAGCATCAAAAGTAAATTTTCCTACTACTGCCTGCATCCCTTCTTCCCCTCTCCAACCCACTAAAGGTCACCTCTGGGCTAGGACTGAACCAAATGGCTTATGAAACACCTTGTCTTTCACCCATTAGAGTTAAAGACAGTGAATGATGCTTACAGAGTTCCACGGACAATACAGATATAAATAACTTGCTGTAATCATAGTTCTTGACATGATTTACAGGTTTTGTTCTGCTTTTTCTTACTTTTTTTTTTAGGAAAAAAATTTTTTTGCAACACTAGCAGTTTCCATTGGCTGTTATGTGTCAGTGTCTCCTCTACCTTCAGGTACCTTGCTACCAGCTGAACTATTAGTCTAATTACATGAGTTGGCAGAAGAAACATGTTAAGTAAACTACAGTGAAGGTGGAGAGATGGTCTTGGAAGCAAGAGAAATGTGCCTACTTCAGTAATTTAGTGAGATCCCTCTTATCCAATTTTCTCTTTGTCAGAAGAGTCTGAAACAACTCTTTTCATCTCTCCTAGTGGTGCTCCCTTGCACCATCCACATGTACCCAGCAGAGAGGTTATCAGTGCTTTGCTGTTCGGAATGTTTATCTACTCGATACCATCATTATATCTGGCAAGATCTCCACAGAAGCAAAATGCTTCTGATGCTTTCCTAGCCCCAAGCTGTTCTGGTGAATTGTACAAAGTCTTTTACACATAAGAGAACAGCAATAGTCATAAATATATTTCATAATGGCCCCAGTCATAGAAATCTCTCCTAGTCCCAAAGCTTATAGAATCAAATATGTTATTTGATTTAACCAATTACATATAAAACAATGATGGGTTTTTATTTTAGGGAACAAAGCTAGCAGAATAGACCTTAATAAGGAAATGACTGCTCTTTGCAGTGACAGAAAAAGAGAACAGCTGCATATTAATGAAAATTAGCATCAAAATGGCAGCACCAGACTAGCTTTAGCAAACATTTGCAGGATCTCAGATGAGGCATTTAATTCTTGCTATGCTTTGGCTTTTTCTTATACATTGTCTTATAAGGCTGATATTAAAGGCCTGTGTTATCCAGAAAACTAAAAGTGACATACATTAATACTCATAGTGACACAGTATTTGTTGGATGGTTTTGTCCTGTACTCAAAAAGACAAAAGTTCTGTCATGTTGAGTGAAGGCAGCTATGGTGTAAGTGGTGTGATTCTTAGGCAATTAGTCATAGGCAAAGCGAGAGCTACAAGCTGTTCAGAAGAAATGTCATGGAGGGACATTTTAAGAAAACAGCCCTATGCACAGGAGCAGGGATGATAATTGCAATCAGTTTGTGCTAGTTCTGTAATGGTTGGTCTTTTCACATTTTGCTTTCCAGTAGGGGACAATATTAATGAGCATAATTACAGTTTTTTATTAATTTCTTTGGTAAACCAAAATTGTCATTCTCTACATGTGCCACATTTCCTTTGTATTCAGCTATTTCCTTAACAACATAACAGCAACAAAAGTGGATTCAGCTTCCCTTCTATGTGTGGCTGCAAATACTACATCACTTACAAGACTGTACCCTAGGTCCCTGATAAGTTTTTTTTTTTTTTTCTTGTATATGACACTTATTCAGACATCACTAGATCTGACATCGTTCAGACCCAGCATTAGCTCTTAGAAAAGAGAAAAAGAGAAAATAAAACTTCTCTTTAGGAGCATAGTACACTATACTGTGGGTTCCTTAGTTTTCATTCTGTCATATCTCTCTCCCATGTATGTTGTAACAGAGAAAAATATATAAAAGCACCATACAGGCCCAGATATTGGAAAGTTGTCCTCATGTGCAGCTATTTCATGAACTTCTGAATACCCTTCACCTTCTGCAGTATCTAGAAAAAGAGCTTAAGCATCTATAGCAATGCTATACTATATTAGATGTGTATTCATGATCCCAAGGTTGCTACCATTCTATACAAACAAACTACAAATGGGGTTTCTTAGGATCACTTTGCATCACACAGCATTTTAGAAAACAACATAGGTTGTGAAAGATGACAGCACTGCTCTTCTGAAACAAAGCTTTAAATACACTAGTCCTTGAAATGGTAATACATACTACGAAAATCAGGTTTCAGCCTTTTAGACAATTCCAGTATTTTCATTTATTAAAACTAGAAATAATCCATTCACAATGTAAAGAAATTGGCCAACACTTGCACAAATATTTTTCTTACATAACACTTATTCATTAGCTATTTGGCAGGCAGGTAGAGAGCTTGCTTAGCTCTCCATCAGAAAACCTGCATCAGTTGTGATCTCATAAGACGATAGATTATAGCGGTACTTTAGCTACAGCCTTAGAAGATCTATGTCTATAGATTAATTTTTTTTTTTTTTTTTTTTTTTTTTGTGAGTGGGAGAGAAAGACTGCAAATTGACCAGAAAAGAGAACATTGGTTCTTCCCTCTCAAAGCCTCTAAACTGTAAATCAAGTGAATCTCTAGATCAACAGATGTCTTTATCCATGACCATGAGAAAAATGCATAGATTTGTACAACTGTAAGATTTTTTCGATAAAATGGAAAAGAAGGTGGGAAAAATGCCCCAATCAATAAATCCAGGCTTCCACTACCATGTAATGGTTAGCCCAAACCTTGCTGCATCCCTCCTCTTCAAAGGCCTACACAGTGTCACTGCTCCCTCACAAATTAAAATGTGAAATTAGCGTGAAATTAATTACACTTGTGCAACTAAAATATATCATATTTATAAAATACAACATTAAAACAAATGTTTTACCAGTAATATTTTCGCAGTCTAGTGAAGTTTCCACTGACTGGAAAAGGGGAAACATCACCCTCATTTTTAAAAAGAGAAAAAAGGAAGGGCTGGGAAACTACAGATCACTCTGTCTCACCTCTGTACCCAACATGATCATGAAGAAGATCCTCCTGAAGGCTGTGCTTAGGCACATAGAAAATGAAGAGTTGATTGGTGGCAACCAACATGGCTTCACCAAGGGCAAACTGTGCCTGATAAATGTGGTGGCCTTTTGCACTGGAGTTACATCATCAGTGGATAAGGGAAGAGCAACGGCTGTCACCTACCTGTACTTGTTCAAAGTGTTCAACACCGCCTGTACAACTTCCTGGTCTTTAAATTGGAGAGACATGGATTTGATTGATGGACCAATAGGTGGATAAGGAATTGGTTGGATGGTTACACTCAAAGATCTGTTGTCACCGGCTCGATGTTCAAGGGGAGATCAGTAATGAGTGGTGTTCCTCAGGGATCGGAACTGGGGGTGTTTAACATCTTTGTCAGTGACAGGGATCTAGTGCACCCTCAGCAAGTTTGCAAACAACACCAAGCCGTGTAGTGCAGTTGATGTGCTGGAGGGAAGGGATGTCATCCAGAGGGACCTGGACAGACTTGAGAGGTGGGACAATATGAAGTTCACAAAGTTCAACAAATACATGTGCAAGATCAGGACAATCCCAAGCACAAATATGGGCTGGGATTGACAGCCAACCTGAGGAGAAAGACTTGGCATTGCTGGTTGAGGAAAAGCCCAACATGAGCCAACAATGTGATAGTGCAGCCCAGAAAGCCAATTGTATCCTGGGCTGCATCAAGAGAAGCATAGTCAGCAGGTGGAGGGAGGTGATTCTGCCCCTCTATTCTACTCTCATGAGATCCCACTTGGAGTACTGTGTCCAGCTCTGGAGTCCCCAACAAAAGAAGGGCATGGACCTGTTGGAGAGGGCCCAGAAGAGGGCCATGAAGATGATCAGAGGGCTGGAGCACCTCTCCTACAAGGACAGGCTGGAGAAGAGAAAGACCTGGGGAGACCTTCTTGCAACCTTCCAGTAGCTGAAGGGGGTCTACAAGAAAGCTAGGAAGATATTTTTGCAAGGGCTTGTAGTGCTAGGACAAGGGTAATGGCTTCAAACTGGAAGAGGGTAGATTTAGATTAGATGTAAGAAGGAAGTTCTTCACTGTGAGGGTCGTGAGACACTGGAACAGATTGCCAAGAGAGGTTGTGGATGCCCCATCCCTGGAAGTGTTCAAGGACAGATTGGATGGGCCTTTGAGCAACCTGTTCTAGTGGAGGTCCTTACCCATGACAGCAGGGTTGGAACAAGATGATTTTTTAAGGTTCCTTCCACTCAGACTATTTTGTAATTCTATGATTCTGTAGTTTGGAAAATGTGAGGGTTTTGAAGCATTTGGCTTCAAAAACAACCTTCCACGAGTATTCCCAGAAAGCTACAGTACTGTGCTTCCCAAGTCTGTTTGCTATATAGCACAGAGAGATCTGATCTCTTGCATGTCCAGATAATAGTAGAAGCAAGATTTGTATTGGCTGGGCAATGTTCACACATGCACAGAACACAAGACACTTCCGTCTTTCATTTCCATGGAAGGAAAACACACTGTATAAACACTTGAATATCTACTTCTCCTAAAATAAACTGTGGTGACAAAAGTAGCTGAAGATGAGAATAGACATGACTGAACTTGTTCAATCCGGAAAGTGTGCTGGAATGGAGAGTCCTAAATGTCATAACTCAGAGATGACAAGCAGTGCTCCAAAACTATGCTTTTATAATTTTTTTTCTTAAACCTTTCAGACTTTTTTTTATAAGAAATTAAGGTGAGGTTCTAGCAGGTAAGCCATGTAATAATCCGAACATATTTCACATCAAAACAAAAGTCTTCACTCCTTCTATCTATAGTCTACACTTTACTGTAAAAAGTATAGCAGAGACAATGTTCCAACACTTCAAATTCTACAGCATGCAGTAGAAGATGCAGCTTTGAGATGATAAAAGAACTCTTGGAAATACAGAAGAATGGACTTCCCAGTTTTACATGGTGAGGCTAAAAATTCATTGAGGTAGAGTGGAGCTGCCATTAGCTATGACAGCAAAGCATTGGGTACTTTTTTAGTATAAAGCAGACCTCAAAAGTATAACTGCTTCTTAAGCCCTTCATCTTTTAGGGCTATATTTAAAATATTGTTTTAAGTTGCTAACCATCCATACCTTACAAAGGCAGCTGGAAACAAAATAAGGGTAGAAAATCAAAATGGAACTCTTGAAAGCGAGCAACCAACAGAGCTTCCTATTTACTCTTCTGCCTAACTGGAATTTTAAATGATTTTTTAAAGGGAAATAAATGCTAGACGTTGTTGATTTTTTTTCCTATAACATTTGTTATATATTTTTGTGTGTCATTTTATGTCTTCTATATATGGGAAAATAAAAAAGACTATAAATAAAATAAATAAGCAAGCAAGCAATAACTTAAAAATCTACTTACTCTCCATTTCAATATGTAATCACCATCATTATCTTCATCAGGTTGTAACCTTCATTGACAACAGGACTTAGTGATGCCAGAAAAGATGATCTAGATTAAAATGTCTTCTAGTCTTTGCTCTTTCATGAGCTAAAGATGTAGCCCTTAATAACTGACATGCCAGCCCCATATTAGGTAAGGCTGTAACTGCACATGGGACTTCTTGCAATGTGTTGTCTTAGGCAGAATCTCAAGAGAAATTGCTCAGCTTTGGAGAAACTATTTGTGCTGATTTCAACCTTCAAATTTCTTGTACTGCATAGTTTTCATCACAGTTTACTTTTCTAAGTTCACTGCAAGCACATAAGGAAGGCTTGTGAATATTTCCCCTCTGCAGAAACAGTCAAAGCTGTAAATCATTCAGTGTATGAATTTGAGAGCTAGAAAGCAGGTTTTTCTAATGCATTAGTCACAACTCAGCCAACTGATCAATGTATCTCTCTGCAGACTTAAGTCTTTCACTAATTCTACAAAAATAAATACCGTTGGACTGGAAAGCATCCATGCTTGGTAACATCTTTCTTTTTGTGACTTCAGGCTGTAACAGCTGTTTCAAATGTCAGCAGATAGGGCAGAATTAAAAAGGATAGACAATGTGGACAGGGGAAATGCAGATCTAAGCTTTTGGTGCCTAATGCCAAGAAATCTGCAGATGGATAGCTGATCATCAATTCTTTTATCTAAATTTATTAATACTTCTAATCAGACCAAATGTATAGCTGCCACAGTGCCAAATGAGACTGAGTCCAATAAAGACGTCTTTGCTTTATGGGAATACTGAAAAAATGCCATGTAACAATTGACATTCCAGGAAAAGTCAGTTTTAGCAAAATACTAGGATATTTGTTTTTTAAAAAAATATATTTGAAATTTATCCTCCTAGGTTTTATAGAGCACACACATTTAGTGCATTTCCCTCAAAAATATAATTAATAAATGGAAAAACCAGGCTTCTCTTTCTATTGCACATAGGTGAAAGTCTCTTGCGAGCTGATTACATCATACTCTGACTGCCAGGTTATGCTCTGAATGCATTTCATAAGCTATACCATTCCTTAATTCTTATCAATGGTGATCACTAAAACTAGAGAATTACTTTGTATGAGCTCCCTTTCTCTAATTTAGTATGATACGCTACTGCAGTGGATCTACCAAGTTTGCCACTGGTAATACTGGTCTAAGACATGACATAATCAAGCCACCAGAAGTGACTGCACTCCCCAGTCACTGTGAGAAGAATTTGGAGTACCAACATCCTGGTTACTCTGCTTGTCTTTTTCAAATGCAGGTGGAGACCACAAATCAGATTTTTTCTGTATGTAGCACCAGAAATGAAACAAGATAAATTGTTCTTGCAACAGCAAAGTCTATGAAAAAGTTTCAAAAATGAGATTTTGTAATAGATCCCTTCCACAAAAATAGCGTACGTACATATTTTTGTACGTCACAGTATAATTACTGGAACTAACCAGTAGAATTTATGGGAGGACGACAATACCTTTAGGCCTAAACTGTGACCTACCTTTTCTTAAATATAATTTCTCATACCTGTTAGCAAAGTCCATGTTGTTCTTTATATGTGTTTTTTCCAAAAGAAATGCTTCAATGATGTTTTTTCTAAAAAAAAAAAATAAATAATGCCAGCATCCATACAATAACAAACCAATCTGCATGCATGATGGAGGGGAACAAATGGTAGATTTTTTTTTTATTTTTTTTTTCCCATTTCAAGCTTTCAAAAAGTAATGTTTGCATCAGCAACAGTAAATCAAATGAGTTTGGAAATTATGAAAAATATCTCAGCAATGTTCATATAAACTACAAACATGTATTTAGCTTAAAAGTTTATCTACTCAGCCTTTAAAAAATTTCCATTAATCATGTCTATATATACTGATTTTTTTTTTTTTCTTTGAACTTTAAGGCATTTAATGCTTTTTCCTTTCAGATTCTCTCCTTTTTCCCCAGCCTAACAACTCAGTGATTCACAGGCTGCTGCTTTATGACCAAAGTCTTGCACTGCTCTGGCTTTTATCACCAGTGTCAGCAGCTGCTGTTAAATCACCTGTCAAATTTGCAAAATTCTCACTCAATTTACCCTGAATGTCAGAATTGCACTTTTTTGTCCATGTTTCTGTTCCTGTTGTTTACCCAAGGGTTCTGCTGGGACCAATGGACGACTAGCCTGAGCTTCATGCACAGATGAACATTTAATATCAACTGCCTCTCCACTACGAAATGGAGAACAGAGCAAAATTCAACTGTAGGTTGATGCTTTATGTACTGGGTTGCATGAACAATAGATTCATGTATTAAGTAGACGGATCTGCATCTGAGGTACCTAACTGGAAAGGCAACAGTACAATCTGTTGTACTGTACAAAGTTATTAATTACTGTGTAGTATACTTATCAGTTTTGGAAGCAATATAATTGCTTTGAATATGTGGAACATAAATTGGCTTGTATATGAAAAGTCATACATCAGTGTGGATCAGAAAATGATAATAAAACTTTGCAAATTGCGTTTATGGACTTTCAGCCTAAAATGATGGTCTTTAATACAAAATCTACTCCAGACCAAAATTTCTAGAGTCAATGAGATCTTATGAAAATTATTCTCATCTGTTACAGCAGCTAGATGAGGTCTCTTACAATCTTGGAAGAGACATCTACAATGACAGAGGTATAAGGGATGCTTTGGGTCAGAGGTTTCTTCATCCAGATGATAAGGAGATTTGCATAATTGCTCCTATATCACATAGCCAAGAATATTCCTCTTGGACGCCGTGGCAGTAATAGGATGCTGAACTCCCACCCCCCGCGATTGACTGCATTGAAATCCAGATCTGCCAGACCACATTAATTCAAAGAAATTCAAAGTGAAAAGTCACAGATTTGGTCTACAATTAGTACTATGAATTTTGAATAGAAATCTTACAGAGAAGTTCACATAAAAACTGATTAACAATTATTTCACTTTAGTAAATCTCTACCACCAAGAGGTCCTTAGTATGGAGTCATTTGTTTTAAAAACGTTCACTCCAGATGCACAGTCTAGGATGCTGCATTATTTTATTCACAAACACATACACATGTGCATACACACCCTATACTTTTTTAATATTAAAAAAGAATCTTTACTGCCTTCCCAGTGCAGTTTGTTGTGCAAGGAAGATAGTACTCAGCCACCTATCTTCACCTCCTGTTAAGGTACACTTTTAGCTTTTTGAGTCCGTGTTGATACTAAAACCTCTGTAATAAAACACGACAGTAAGTAGTATACAGCAGCTCCATTTGTAAATCTATCTGTCAGGGACACACCTCACTGCTTACTCTGGGAAATATTAAATTGTTTAGCTGCATGAAGAAAATAGAACTTGTTTTAAATAACTACATTTTTGTCTGGTTTTATATTCAAGAACAGCTTGCCTGTTTTCCTCTCTAAATCACTATTTCACTCTGAGCACTTGTGTCCACATACATGAGAGCAAGAGCTAACCCCTCTATATTTGAAGACCTTTGACCTTTTAACCAAGTTTAGTATGAAGTTTCAAACTGCCGTAACAGCAGTAGTAGCAATACCCAAAATATTTTTTTTCCTGATTTTTCAGACTAAAGTATTGACCATGATATTGTAGACTACTATTTCAACAAAATTAGTGGACAGGTATAGTGCAGCTTGGGACATTAAGCTCTTTCTGTACCAGGTGTTGAACAAAGTGGTTTTGATTTTTTTTTTTCCTTTCCCGTGCTCCAGAGGTGGTGAGTGATTTCAGTACTTGGTGACAGAGGGATCTCCTTGATCATTTTAAGGGACATACTCACTGAACTCTGAGCTTCTTGACAGAAATGTGTCAAGTCTACTTTCTATATGGTTTTCTTATACTTTCATCTTGAGAGTTGGGGGGCAAGAGGAGGGTTTCTCACAGATAAATTACAAAGTCCAGGCTCTGCTGCTGCACCTACACCCAAATAGTACGAAGTCTGAATATACACTTCTATGACTAAGAAAAGACAGCTTTTTTACTCATAGACCTTCCCAGCATGTATACGATACAATCAGAATGATTAAAACACTAATACTTCACATACCTGTATGTCTGCAGCACCGTGGAAAAATAAAAGAAACAATTGTTCTAACAGGTTTAGACCTTAATTCACACAGCCTAGTTTATACTACTGAGCTTGTGTACAAGTCTTTGTAGGATTTATGCTGTCACCTGAGAATATTAAGAAAATGGGGAAGCGGTGTGCTGTGGGAGTATAGAGGGGAAAAAAAAAAAATCTGTAAGGCTATTTAGCAGAAGCAAGCTTTATGGAGAGATTTTAAGAAGCAAAGGATATGGGGTTTATCTAGCACATAAGAAGAGACAGCTGTTCCAAGACTAGAAGTTAAATAAAAAAGCAGACAACAAAATGGCACAGAGCAAGACAAAGGAGTCTCCTAGAAAGCAATCTGCACAGAAGCCCAGGGCTGTGAGTGTTCAATGGGGAAGGAAACAAAGACTAAAGAACAATTTACTATTTTTGATGGAAAGCTTTTGATCACAGACTTAAAGAGTACAAACATTTGTATGACAGAAGAGGTTAGCATTGCATGTTTATCTTCACTGTTCAGGGAAAGAATATCACACAGTGGCAAAGCCGAAAAAGCTGCTCACTGTTGCATCCACTGACAAATGTAAAGTACAGGAACCCAATTTTGAAAAAAAACCAAAACCAAACCAAACCTTATCTTTGCCATTAACTTTAAAAAACCCCAACCCTCTCCCAGTCCTTTCCTCTATGTTCATAGCTTTCAAACACAGAAGGTATCATAAATCACATTTTCACTTCCTTTTTGAGTAGTAGTCAGACACTGTACTGACTATAGTCTTGGGTGATTCCATAGGGACATGTATTTCATGTAGTGCCAGAATGATTTGTCTGACCAAAAAGTTAGCAATATCATTAATCATCTTCACCTATGAATATGCAGACATTTTTCTATAAAGAATTTTCTTAGATAACAAAGAAATTGGTAAGTATTTGTCACTGAATATCAAGTAGAGCAGGACATTTTGCTTTTACAGACCAAAGATCAGGCACATGTTTCATTGCAAATTCATGCAGAAGTATTCCTACCATTTTTGAATATTTACTACCTTTTTTTTTTTTTTTTTTAAATTAAGCTCTTTGGTGATAATTAAATGACTTAAAGACAAAATAACAAGTGTTTGAAGAAATAGCTGAGCAAAATATTTTCTGCAGGATAAAAATTGCTGTAAAGTGAATTTAGAATTAGCCTATCATAGTTTTAGAAACGTCTGTTCTGCATCTGTACCACAATAAAAAACCAAAACAAAAACCAGAAGTGGTTTAACCGTCTATAAACATACTTCTTAGGTGTCTGAAGGTAGAATAAAAACCAGTCATTAATGGATCATTAAAAAACCCCACAAGTTTTTTGATGGTAGTAACCAACTGAAACAATATTCCTTGAGATTACACTTCTTCCTCCCTGAATACATGTTATTCTATCTAGATAGCAAATCCAGCTTAATTACCAGTTCTCATCTCAAGAACTGATGTTCCTCTGATTAGAGCAGGGGAAAACTTACTTCTTTGTTACACAAGAAGCAACCTAGTGGGTTTGTTAATGCAGAGTTAGTGCACTGAAACAGAAAATTTTACTCCCTGATTAGTCTAAGAATTTAAGATATTTTGGAAGGAGCTCCAAAATATTAACTAGTATCTTAATTACAGAAAATTTCAAAGATTAAATTATTCACATAATTACATTTCATAGATATTTTAACAAGTGAAAAATGCTGTCAAATTTTAGTCACACAGAATTTCTCAGTTGAGAGATATGGCCTATCCTTTTGTTTAAGCTATTCTGTTTTGAAATTATGTGAAAATAAAATCTACTTAAGTAGAAGTAGTACAAGAAATTTACCTAAGCAAGGATTATCAAAATACTGCAATAGTATTTCAATAAATTAAAAGGACATATGTTTGAGTAAGACTCAAAGTATCTTTCTGACAAGGACATTCAGCAGGTCTTTTATTTTAGCAAATAAGTTATGTTTATCTTGGCAAAGTAAAGATTAAGATTTATTCTAGGGTGATTAGAAACCCTGAAAATAAAATTCCAGTTAAAATTGACAAATATAAAACTCTATATTGCATACCATCTTTCACAGTTTAATATTTTTTTGCCTCATGGGATGATTTTCATCACACTTATGGGGTAGATGTCACTAAATCTTTAAAAAGGAAAGTAAGAAAAAAATGTAGAATAAGTTTTTAAACAAATCTATTAATAGAAATCAAATTTTCGTTTTGGGCCTTGTGGTGTGTTTTCCACCCCCCCCCCCAGTCTTCCCTGCCATAATCTGTCAAAAGATTACTGTCTCTCAGAACAGGGATATTAATAACTTGGTTTCTTTTTTACCTGAATGGCTTAAAAGTTTCATGGTGTTTTTTGTTTGTTTGGAGTTTTTTTGTTTGTTTGGGGTTGGAGTTTGTGGCCCCCTTTTTTTTTGTTCCAGACAGATGGCCAAATAATACAGCACTGATCAAATTCCCAAAATTCCAGCCATTTTGAGGCAGATATTCCCATATCTTTTGGCAAGAGTCTTGTCCAACTAAAATGTTTACCTCTTATGCATGCAGCCCTTGCAATTCCAGATGCCCCCTCCACTACCAGCATAGTGGATAACAGATGTCAGGCTCTTCTCTATAAGTGCAACTCTTAAGATAGTGACTATGCTTCTCCTCCAGATCCAGTGAAGGGATTTCATGGAGCATTCAAGAATACCATAAACAACGACTCACACATGCTGACTGACTGCTTATTGAATATATTTAAAAAGGTCTATGAACAGTAGCCTTTTCAATCCTATACATTTAGATAAATGATAACTTGAGGTTTCTTACAGTCTTACAAACATCTGGACAAAAGAACACACTCATCAGTGTTCAAGGAGATCTGGAGCATGATAATAATGAAGAACATGTCTAATACACACTCAAGTACATGCTTTATCTGGAGGCAAAAGGCGTTGACAGGGATAGCATCTCTTCTTGAATACCAGAAGGATTTACCGGTTACTTTCATCTCCTGGCAAAATCATCTTAACTTCAGAAGCAGCTAACATTTCATTACAGTTTCAACATACCTGAATTACTGATTGCCTTAAGTGACCAAGCTAACTCTGACATTAAAAAACCACTCTATCTAATCTCAACATTGCATGTGATGTTACTTGGCCTACATTACCCACACATGGGTATTTCAATTACTCACAAAGACGTAAAGACATTAATTAAGTCTGTGCACTTTTGAGAAAGAGTAGTTGATTTTATACTGAACCACAAGAACTGCCAGTGGGTCTAAAATCAAATTGGCTCAGTTTAAAATAAAAAATGCATTTAACTCCTGCATGTGTGTTAAATATGGCTTGCTGAGGACAAGCTTTTGATGTTGGATATAGGAATTAAAATGTTAAGCTGGCACATCTAATGTGGCCATGTTCTTAGCCTGGGAGTGTTTGAACATTGCACTTTCCAGCAATCTTGTATTACTGTCTGGGAGAGAACTATCCAGAGCCTGTTTTTCTTCATAGGCTGGCCTTGCGCCCTTCCTCGCCCGCCCCCTT